>SKCR01000856.1:0-27233 GCA_019454045.1 Zanthoxylum bungeanum
TCGTCTCCCCGGTAACGGCGCCAAAATTTGATTATGCCCAAAAAATACTCGCGGTTATCGCAATATAATTGAGGTGTCGATTCCTCAGAGAGATGGTTACAAGGAATTAATTTACTTAAACAAAAAATGTTAGCACTAACTTAATGAAATAGAAAGATTGAATTGATAATGTAAAGTAAAGATTATGAAAAGTATGCAGGAAACATCAATAGAGAGAAACAGCAAAACGTCATGAATCTCTCTTGTATCAACTTCCTATATTTAGTTATTGATTCATTTTATTACTCAATTGAAGATTTCACATCTCAAACCAACAATCGGAAGATATTCAATTCAAAACACATAAAATTCTAAGGTAATCAATGAATTATCTTCTCTATGTTAACAACACACAAAGTTATCGTTATGACCTATCTAACATCGACAATATACCCACAGGCAATACTGTAGCAGAAGACCAACTTATAAAATAACTTTACCAGTCACAACTGGGTTCCCCAATCACACATAGAAGAATCATGACTATTCATATATGTAAGTTGGTAAAACATAATCTCTGGATTATAAATTGAAAGATAATAAAGAATAACAACCATCAATTGTATTAAACGTTAAAATTACTTAGGAATCAACAACATGAATATAAGAGTTAAATACAAGAGTTCATCATTAGCTTTGCCTAGGAGATTAGTTCTTCATGGAGAAGAGAGACACAACCTTGATAGATCAGAGAGACATCTTGTTTGGCTTGAAACTTCTTCGTTCTTCTCTCTCAAAATTGTGTTTCTAACTCTTTATTGTGTGTTTTCTCTCTTTTTTTTCCTCTATTTCTCTCCTTCCTATGGTTTTGGACGAAGTTGGGTTTATATAGGGAAGCCCTGGAGTCCATATGTGCATAAAACACGACAAAATTAAGGTTCTGGAACTGTTCTGGGACGTCGCGACGCTAAACTTAGTGGCTTTTGTATGAGTGTCGTTTAATGGGGAGCGTCGCGATGCGCCATCTTTTGTATGTTTACTGATTTCTACTTTATTCATTTTCGCTCTTTCCGCTTGCTTCTGATGCAGCTGTAAGGTCCTGAAATACGCTGACCGGTGCATTCACATGTGTATAACGCAAGCGCACGTATCATTCAAGTAGTATAAAAATATCGATCCCACGAGGAATTAATTCCTACTATTGTTATTAATTATTGATACTATTTATTTAAAGGTATTTAATTGAGGGAGAAGAGGATGATTGCTTTTGGTTGGTTGAATGTGGATTTGATAAAATACTTAAAGACACAAAAGAAAATACTAAGGAAAATAAACAAAAGACTCAAGGATCTAGGGTTGTGATTCCACATAATATTATTAAAAAGATGAATTGATTCTCTTATATATGTGTAATAAATTAGTTTGCTAACCTGGAACACGATGATATGCAAAAGCCTCTTCCGATGGTCAGACGCAAATATCCAGTATAACCCAATTGAACCATATGTCTATGTCAACCAAATTACCTGGATTCATTAAGTTCAAGTTCCAATTATGGCTACCCATGCCCGACAGGTATATTCCTATCCTGTAAGGAAATCTATTAAAGGGTTATCTATCCTCAAGGAAGATCGTGGACTATTGAATCTAAGGCTGACACCTAAAATCCATTTTCCAAGTTCATTTTAAGTTTACCAAATCACTCTTATTAATGGCCAATTAACAAGAAGCATTAAGCTTAAGACTCAATAAACAAACTAAAGAATTACCCATAAAGAGAAAATCAATTATTAAGTGTGGATATTGTGTTTCATCACTTCCCTAGAATAAAAATAAAATGATGGGGGTTGGGGGATCCACCTTTACTATTCCTAATTTAGAAATATCCTTTATTATAATATATAATTTATCTGTTATATTACCAACCGACCATATAGGTGGTATCCTCATTAAGTCAGATTTTAATTAAGTCCGACCGACCAAAAATGCGGTATCATTATTTGTCTATAAACCAGCCATATAGGCGGTAATTATCTGTCACCTAAAGACCGGCCATATAGGCGGTGTCACTTTATGTCAAATAAATAAAACCAGCCATTAAGGCGGTAAACCTTTTAGTTTGAATTATAATTTCCATATTATAATTAAGGGATATTAATCTAAATTAAAATAATAAAAGCTTCACCATTCCCCCAGCGGAAATCTAACTACTAAACATAAAAGAAAAGAGAAGAAAAAGAAACTACTACTATTACTGAAAATTAAAATACATAATTTAAATGCTAAAATTAAATACAAACAAGATGCAATCCTTAAATTCCTTACAAAAAATCTAAGGAAAGCATGAGAATTACAAATTAAATGGCTTGGTATTTATAGGAAAATCTAAAGGCTTCCACCAATTTCTCCACCGATTGCTCCACTAAACATGGCACCAAACATTGGAAGTTTGACAATTTTTATTTTTTTATTTTATTAATTTTATTTTATATTTTGAAAATGACTATAGTAGTTACACAAAATACATTGGATTGTTCATCATTTTCGGCCATGGAAACTTCAGAATTCGAAATTATTTTGACTTTCAAAGTTGTAGATCTTCAAGTCTTATTCAATCTGCAACTTGAATCAGCTCAATCGGATATCGGATGAAAAAAGTTATGGCCAAAATACGAAACTTGCGCAAAATTAGAATTTAGGACTGCACTTCGTGACGCGTACAGTAAATTTTCATTTTTGACCTTTTTTCCTCCGAATTTCATCGTTTTAGCCCCGAGTTGATTCCATTAAGTCCCAATATTATTTTTATCTTCAAAATAAAGAAAAACATATCAAAACGTTCATAAAACTCGAGAAACTAAACAAAATATTAGGTTAAATGAGTGGGAAATAGTGATATAATTACCACTCATCACACGCGTAATTCATTCAAACTTCATATTCCATTGCTTCTAATAACAAAGTACAAAATAAACTCTAATTAAGATTAAATACATAATAATTAAGTCAAGTTAGTGATGTTCAAAGTACACTTTCACGCACTTATCACCACTCAATATTAATCTAAAAATGAATTGAATCTCCTATACTTATATAATGCATTGGCTTATTAACCTGGAACACTAATTTATCAACAACCTCTTTCCATGGTCAAGTTCAAATATTTAAAGTAACTTAATTAACTATATTTCTATGTTAACTAAGAAACCCCAAATTCATTAAGGTCAAGTTCAAATTATGGCTACACCCGCCCTACATATATATTTCTATCCTGGAATAAAATCCCTAAGATGAGATTGTGTGCTACTAAATCTAAGGCTAAACCTCAAATCTATTTGTCAAGTTCATATAAGTTTACCACATCAATCCTATTGGTGATCAAGCAACAAGAAGCATTAAGATCTAGATTTAATAAACAAGCCAAATTATCAAACAAGATATAAGAAAATTCAATTTATAAACTCATAAATATTGGATTTCATCACAACCCTAGATTATAGATCTAGTTATTACACATGCTTATAAATTCAAAATAGATATTCAATAATGAAGAAAATATTAAGAAGTCAAAAGAAAGAAGAAACTATGTCAAGATCATCAATCATTCGCTCATTGATGTTGAGATTTTGAGTTATGATCCTTTGATGTGCTTTGTTTATTCTCCAAAATCACCTTAAAGGCACTGAAATTAGGGTATGAGACTCTCTCCAAACTGTTGTTTTAGGCATGAAATGAGCTACTTTTATATAGGGGGCTGTGGTCCATTCTTTAGTACACTTCTTGAACAGCCTAGAAAATATGGGCGCATTGCGGCATGAATGTCCCAATGTCGCGACGCGCGTGCCCGATGAGCGATAAATATATCAATATTTACCGTCCCTTTTACTTAATATCTTGTATAGTTTCTTGAGTTTTATGAATATTTTGATATATTTTGTGTATTTTATAGATAAATAAGGTCTCAGAACTCATTGGAATCAAATCGGGGCCAGAACAGCGAAAAACGGACAAAAAGGATAAAATCATCTTTTCACATTACGACGTGCAAACTTTCTGTGTCGCGACTGCTAAAATATATCGGACACGTGTCAAAATCAAAGAAAGCTTGCTATCATACGCACTTGCTAACATGCGCCGCCATGTGTCAACATCACAGCAAATCTGCTAAATGCGCCAGACACGTGTCATCATCACATGCTGTCGACATTCATCAGCGACACGCATCATTTCTTACGTCAGCGTCGTAATGGGCACAATCTTTTCGTATCGCGACACCGAGCCAATAATTCTGCCGACAGCTACATGTCATCATCTCAATAAATCAACGGTGCGTCGCGACACGCAAGGGTTTTGCGTCGGGACACGTGGACCAAAATTTTACTTATAAATTAAGGTCGAAATCATAAGAAAATTCATAACTTCTTCTTGGGATTTCCTTAAGAATATTAAGAAGATTGTATCTTGTTTGTTTATTTATAGCTTTCTTGTATTTAATTTTTATTTTATGCAATAGTTCTTCCTTTATTTTACTTTTCAATATGAGGAGGTAACTCTCATCTGCTGGGTGAAAGGTTAAGCTTTTATTACTAATATTTAGATTAATCTCCCTTAATTATAATATATAAACTATTTTAAAACTTGACTTAATGGGGATACCATCTTTATGGTTGATTGGACTTAATTAAATTGATTTTAACCTGACTAAATTGGATACCGCCTTTATGGTCGGTTGGAATTAATCATAAATTTGACTTAATCAGGATACCGCCTATATGGTCGGTTGGTAATGTCATGCAAAGTTTATATATTATAATAAAGGAGATCTCTAAATTAGAAGTAATAAAAGTGGATCCTCTAACCCCCAGCATTTTCTTTATTGCTTTATTTACCTTTTTAATTTCTAGCTTTTATTTTATGTCATTTACATTATTTATGTCTTTAATAGTCCTAGTTATGTGTGGTAACTAAACCCCTTATCTAGGGTTGTGATGAATTCCAATATAACCGTTTTATAAGTTGTTATTTTGTGTCTTGGGTAATATAAGTAAGGTTTATTTATTGAGCCTTAAGCTTAATGCTTCTTATTAATTGGCCACTAATAAGATTTATTTGGTAAACTTAAAATGAACTCGGAAAATGGATTTTAGGTTTAGCCCTAGACTCAATAACTCATGATCTCAGCTCGGGCCATGATGACCTTTAGGTAGATTTCCTTACAGGATAGGAATTTACCTGTCGGGCAAGAGTAGCCATAGTTGGAACTTAATCTTAATGAATTCATATAATTTGGTTAACATATGAATATAGTTAATTGGGTTACACTGCATATTTGTATCTCACAATCGGAAGAGGCTTTTGCATATGTTCGTGTTTCAGGTTAATAAATCGATATATTACACAAACATGAGTTAACCACTTCATCTTTAAAAGATATTGGAAGGATTCACAATCCTAGATAGTTTTATAATATTGAATTTTCCTTTAATTTACTTTCGCATTGTTTTCTTTACTTGTTTTAGCAAAAATCACCATCCAATCAACAAACCAATCTATTAGGTACTTGTAAACATTTAACTTCATAAATTAATAGCTAAAGTAAGTCATCGTGGGATCAATATACGTGAGCTTGCGTAACATGAGTGATTTCACTGACCAATGCATGTTGTTAAGAGTCGCGATGCTCATAAGGCTACGTCGCGTCGGGCATGGATTTTCATTGCAACGCGCAATGTCCAACATCACGATGCGATAATATTAGCAATTCAGCACCCTCTGCCTCATTTTTGTTCTTTAGCGAGTCTCAACGCGCGTTCCAATATCGGGACACGCCTCTTAATTTTGTTTTTGCCCCTATTTACTCTATATTTTACCATTTTCATCGATTCCATCGAGTCTCGATATTATTTTACAAAATGCTTTCAAACGATTAAACAAAGACCATAAACAAGATCGATGTAATTATATGTCAAAATTATTATTGAATATAAATATATATTTTTTTAACTATTTTAAGAATTTAATCAACATCAATCATAAGATAGGAAAACCAAAAACATTTAAGACTTCTTCATGGCATAAACAATGGCTGATTGGATCTACGTAATCATATAGAAAATCAGCTATTATAAATTTTAATTTAGTTTCTGAATCAGTTGAATAATTCAAGCTTGCGCTTATTATGCTATATTCAATATTAAGAATTTGGATCCAATATATCATTCAATTTCTTATTGAACGTTCGATTTTAGTCTAAGTTATGATCCTATGCGGAATTAAGTACAATAAATTAAAATAAGTTTTATTTATTGTCTTTATGAATTCACAACAAACACCCTTAACTTTTTGCAATTATAATATAATGCAGAATAATAAAACAATAAACAAAATCAACACAATTATTTTGGTGACGAAGTGGAAAAATCGTGCAAGTAAAATACCACTCAGAGTATCTAGGCTACCAGCCAAAATCCACTATGATGAGAAAGGCTTGTAGTGATGGTAAAAGACTTATGACAGCAGCTCCGCCGACTCTAAAACCTCTAGACTGCAAGAACTCGAAGAACTCCTCGAGCCTGTACCCAATGATTTTCTTCAGAATCTCTGAGGTCTCTGAGCGGATCAACTTTGCAAGCTCTGAACGCCGAAACTCCGACTACCAATTTTCCACCTCAAGAACTCTGAAGATTTAGGAAATTGAGTTTGGTTGTGTTGACGGTTTAATAAAGATCGATCTCACCAAAACAGAGAAGACAATAAAATCAAAGAAGTCTTCAAGGTAAGAATGAAGAGGTTGAAAAGCTATGAAGGTTTGAGGCTATGAGAGATTGTGTTTTCAACGTTTGTGAAGGTGGCTATAAGGTTCTTTATATAGGTAAGGCAAAAAAGAAGGGTTTTGAAGTGCAAAATAGTCTTAAAGCGTGTCCAAAATAGTTCACTTACGCACGGGTGTTTGAAGGCCACTCGAACGCGTGTCGAACAAGTGCTTGTTTTGCATACTCGTTTGAACGTATCCTTGAATGCAAACTTACCGGAAGGTTTCGTTCGAATGAACTGATGAACGCACTATACACGTGAATCTTCTGTCAAGTTTCGTTCGAATCCAAACACGAACGTGACACTAATTCCACTCGTTCGAATGTATACACGAACGTAGCACGAACGCAAATCTGATTTCTTCATGCTCAGTCTGCCAAATATCAGTCCAATTACTCCAAGTTCTTCAAGACTTATTACAACTCAATTGAACTTATTTTGTTACGGATATTGCCAATAAATATGAAAGTAACACTTATAATTTTTTTTTTATCATGCCTACATGTATAATAATGGACGATTAAAATTCAATTAGTTATAAATTCTTATCTAATAACTATCAATCATAATTTAAAAAAACGTAGCATTAAATTTAACTTAACAACAAATCCAAATCTTATTATTAAATGGTATTGATGGGATAATTTGAATCGATATTCACTGAATTCATACTCTCCTATTTTTATTTTATTTTTTACTATACAAACTCATTTCAATTAACGATGAGAATTTGGACGGATATTTCAAATACATGACAATGTATTTGTAAAATAAAATATTTGATATCTGCGGTTTAATATATACTAGATAGGCTTCGAATTTGAAATAAAGTATTACAAAGGATATCAGATGATTGCATATATCAGTATCGGTCTTATCAAATAGTCGCTATTTGTCCAGTTATAACTAAAGATGATATTATATAATTTATTTGTGTAAATATTGAGTTTAAAAATTGTATTTAATTATTAGTGTTGTGTATTGAAATTGATTTTCAAAATTTTATTGAATAAATTGGTATTAAATTATTGGATTTGTATTAAATGAGCCAACTATATCATATATTGTATATCCGTTAGTAGATTTTCAATTTTTCTGATTGGGGAATTTTTTTGGGTAATAATTTTGGCTTTTTCTTCAAAACCAATTGTTTTAAAATTTACTCAGTTGGCAACTCGATAAATTTGAGAGAGGACTTTCAAATCCGTCCCACCCACCGAGTCAGGTGCAGAATCGGGTGGTGAGCTTCATGTCCATTTCCTTCATTCTTAATCCGATCTAACTCCATCCCCCGAACAAATTCGAGGAGATAATAAAATACATATAAGTTGCCAAACACAACCATAATGAAATCTAGAAAACATTAATGGACAGGATTAACCCATTTTTTATTTATTAGAGGAGATAATTAATAAACACTGATTTTATTTATAGACGTCAGTGCTCGTGCAAATTATTGGAGATAATAAACACTGACTTTATTTATAGCTGTCATTTCATCATGACAATGAAATGACAAATTATTGAAGATAGACGTCAGTGCTCGTGCATGCATGCATACACGCATGTCTCCTTAAGTATCATACACTTCATGGGAAGAACCCTCGTTGCAGAGCTCAGTGCATGCATTCTTACAACGTACTGCTTCTTCATCAGCTTCTATATATTGTCCAACCCCAAACAAACAAAACAAAACTTGCATTAGAATTATTAATTAATTCATATACATAAATGAAATAATATAATAATAATAATAATTTTTTTACCAGAGTTCTTGAGAGTGCTTATGGCAGAACACTTGGAGGATGAACAGCCCAACATGCAGTAGAATTTTGGATAATTAGGTGGGCATGTAGTACCAGAAATAATTATACAATCACATAATTTGGCACATATTTCGCGGCTGGCGCCAGTTAAACGGCAGACATTATAGCAATTTCTTGCGAAAGTGGTCTTGCAGCAGCTCTTAGCCTCTACGTGGGTCTGTGCCAAAATCGTACCAAGTATGAGAAGAACAATAAAGGAGGCTCTCGTAACTTTGGCTTCCATCTTCATTCTACTTCTTGAACAGAGACTAGAGAGTGGGGTGGGAAGAGCAGTAGCTAGTCTCTCTCTCTATATAGTGTGGGATATGTATGTATTGACAAGATTTGATCATCATCTCGTGGGTACCACAAAATATATGTATTAAAATTAAAATTAAAATGTGAATCACATGTGTATTTGCGTAGCCATGTGGATGCGCGAATGATTGACATAGATTTTCTTTGAGGAGTAATTTTTTGGTGTAACGGAGGTATGGGTGATGTGGTACCATCAACGAATTAGAAAATGACATGTATAATTTAATACCTATTTTTTAGTTGTTCTTTTAATTTTTTAACATCAATGACAATGGATGATTGGCTTGTTGTATGGATGACGTGATACCTCTGTTGCATTGTAGATTTTCTCAAGAGAGAGACCATAAAATATGAGATAGAAGATAATATTAGTCAAATAAATATGGAGTGTTGGATAATAATTTTAGTTATTTAGATCAAATATTCGATGAAAACTCAAAAATATTATAGTAATTAATATAAATAGGTGTAGTGTAACATTTAATGACGTTATATTTAAAAAAAATGGCACATTAGTAATGCAATATGTTGCAAAAACTTGAGGCATTCATTGTTTACTCTTACCCACACAAATCCCGAAAGTAAATACACCTCATAGCTACAATGATTATTGTAGCATCACTATAGCTACAGTGAGGAGAGTGTATTTACTTTCGGTATATGTACATGTATGTAAGAGTATTATGTTTGTTGTTTTATTGGTGGTTTTTGCATATATTTTTGGAAACCCGAACCTGATCCGACAATAGGGTGAACTAGAGTGGGTCAGGTTGGGTCGGCGAGTCGACATTTTTATTTTTAATTTTATTTTTTTAATGTATTAATTATTTTGAAAAGTAAATATTAATTATTTTATCATGTTTCGGAAATTCTTAAAAGAGCAAAAGATTTTTTTCCGCAAAAACTCTGATGTATTTGGTGCACATTGGGTGATGATACTCATACTAATTACACTATATTGCTCCTCCATGTTCATCAGTATACTTCAATGGCTTTTACTAATTGTATTCTGTAATGAATTACGTACACTGATGTACATATATGTACACTGATGTACATATACTACAAAAATTATACCCTTTAAAATCCATAGTTTCGACGCAAAAGATAATTACCGTTGAATTAATTAGACGCAAAAATTGGACGCCGAAATGTCGACGAGAATAACTTTTAGCGTCGAAACAAAAGAATTCGACGCTAAAAACTATATTTTGCTTCCAATTTATTTCGACACTAAATTAAAATTTCTGACGCCATAGGTTCGATTTAGCGACGACATAATTCGACACAAAAATATATTAAAAAATTAATATTTGTATACTTACAGCGGTGATTTTTTAACTATTTGCGTCGAAATTTTCGACGCCAAAAATACATTTAGCGTCGACTATTTCGACGAAAATAGTTAAAAAAATGTGTTTTCTTAAAAAAAATTATTAATTTACTTCTTTTTGGTATAAAATAATTAATTTAATATTTAATTTAATTGAAAAAAATTTCTAATTAATAACATAATTACGAAATATTATAATAATTATTATATTGAAATATTTTTAAGAAAAAATACATATTATATTAAAACTATTTGTCAAAATGTTTATACAAAATCAAATATAAAATTTATTGCTACTGTGATGGGGGGACGCTCGAGCCCGATGCACCCTAATTGAGTGAGGCCTCCAACATCTGGCGGAAAGCCAGCATTTGCTGTTCGAACTGCTCCATCTTCTTATTATGGTCCACCTTGACCTGTTGTAGCTCCTCCTTAGTCTTCTTCAGCTCGTCTCGGGTGGTGGTTAGCCGGTCTTGGGTGGTGGCTAGCTGGTCTTGGGTGGTGACTAACTGGTCTCGAAGAGAGGAGGCATTGTCTGAATTAACAGTATTGCGTGCAGATGACGTCGGCTTCTTACGAGTGCCAAGGCCAACGTTGTAAGCTGTCTGATTCTTGAAAACCAATTGCGACAACTGCTCATCTGGTATCTGGTCGGACCATGTCTCCTGAGTTTGATGTTGGAGTTCCATCATTTTGTTCTGTTTCAAAAAATAAGTTAATATTACAATTTGAGAAAAAAAATTAACATATATAATATTAATTATTTTATTTTAAAAACTGAAACTTACATAGCAGCGTCCGGCTTCTTCATTTATCCATTTGTTTTTCTCATTGTAATGAGTCACGCGGAAAAAATCTGGAAATAATTGCACCTCACCTGTGCTACTCTGTTATAAACATAAAATAAATTCAATATTATTCCACATTAGTAAAAATAATGAACTGTTATATTTTACGTTATGATATTTACCTCAGAATGTTCGGCACGATGTTGGATAAATGGCTTCAAACCTCCACGGTGGTTAAAACGCAAGTGACTTCGATTTTCCTCATTTGTGTGACATTTATCGTGCATTTACCAAAACTGTAAGTACCGAAAACAAAGACAATTATAAATTTCCATTTATTTTAAAATTTACCTCGTGTTTTTGCTAGACCAAAGCTCATATAAGAATGTCCAGTCTTGCTCCTCTATAAAATCAGGCCTGTGTTGTGGAGCATCTAAAGGTCCATGTTCGTCGAATATTGGTTTCATGACTTTTGTCCTATAATCTTTATAACTTTTCCCCATGTGGTAGTCAATATATTGTTGGACATTCACTTTGGTCAGATCGAAGTCGAACCACTCCTACATGAATAGCAACCGAGTAAAAAATAAGTATAAAATAAAAATGTTAACTAACAAACAATATCGAAAACTTAATACTGTACGGAAACTCACAAGTAGCGAAGAGAATAACTGGTTGATTTTCGTCTCCCTCGGTATCTTTCTCCAAGAAACGTAGTTTTGGGGAGCTTCTAATCGAGCTGTAGCTCCTATTGCTGTAGTAAACGCTGAATTATGTTGTCCGACTTGACTGTGTCCATCATCTGATATCTCAATCTGGATACGGCCATGAGCCTTAACGTACTTAGCCAACCCCAGGCCACGGGTGCGTCCTCGACCCTTCGCTGTACTGGACTCACCTGTGCTAGCAGAGACTCCACCAGGGCCAGTTATCATTGCTGATGTAGATGGAGTCGCAGTAGCCCGTCTGCGATTGCCTGATGCCATCTGCAAAAACCGTCGCATTAGCGTCATCAAATTCATCATTATCATCAAAGTAGCATCATCATCAAATTCAGATTCATCATCAACAACCATCATCATCATCAACAACCATCATCATCATCAAAGTATCATCATCATCATCATCAAATTATCATCATCAAATTCATCATCATCATCAAAGTATAACATCATCATCATCATCAAAGTATCATCATCATCATCATCATCATCAAATTCATCATCATCATCAAAGTTGCGTCATCAAATTCAGCATCATCATCAAAGTGGCATCATCATCAAATTCAGATTCATCATCAACAACCATCAGCATCATCATCATCATCAAAGTAGCGTCATCAAATTCATCATCATCATCAAAGTAGCGTCATCAAATTCATCATCATCATCAAAGTAATTAGAGTGTAAAATTGTATCATCATCATCTTGCAAGCTGCTGTTCTGGGGACAGAACAGCAGCAAATGCCTCGCGACCTTGCACCAATTTGTTCGAATGCAAACTCATTTAAATTAACACACAGAATTAACGTATTATTATATGTTTAATGAGTAATTAGAGTGTAAAATTAACTACATTTACTACTTCAAGCCAATGATTTTATGTAATCAATTCATCATGAAATTGTAATAGATTACTTATACTTATTCAATGACCACAAGACTTTTTCATTGTAATAGATTACTTACACACACAAACTGTAAACATTGTAATGGAATCACAATGATAATATACTTATTCAATGATCACCAGAATTTTTCATTGGGGACAAGACTCCATTGTTCTAAATCCATGTTTCAGGTTTATCCAAGTTAATAAAATAATGACCTCTCTTCACTCCATTATCAACCCTATCACTCACATGCAATATTAGTGAATTACTAACTCCACCACTTATCTGCACTTCTTTCGCCTCAATCCTTATCACCAAACTCCTCACTGTATCAACATAGATGACTGAACAATGTAATCCTTTTTTGCACATAAACTTGAAGCATTCACATTTTTCTTTCTTTCCTAAAAATAAAAACAAAGACTGAATGCAAAGAGGTCCACCTAGGTTGCTAAACACAGAAAATCAACACATACAAATTTCTCAATTTATAACATGACAAATCAAATTCCTTCTACCACAAGGGCGATTTCAATAAACATAACCCATACATAATTTATAGGAATTGAATCACCAAAAGAGAAAATTATAATAAACCAATGAATAAATTTTTCATCCTTGACCATATCTCTTCAAATCTCACTAAATATAGAAAAGATTTTAAACCCAAATGGAAACTCCATAGCCCATTTATAGCAACAAAAACCTATTTGAAAATGAACATGGAATGAGACTTACCTGTAAAGTCGATGAATTTGCTGAAGAAGAGAGTGGTTGGAGCCGAGAAAGAATAAGAAGACAGTGAGACGGCTTTTTGGTCGTCTGAGCTGAGAAAGAAGAAGACACTGGTTTTAGGGATTTAATGGACATTTAGCGTCGAAATTATTTGCTTTTAGCGTCGAATAATTCGACGCTAAAAAATTGGCGACATATTAAAAAATTATGGTTATTTTTTGGGGAAATTTAATTTTTTAGTTAGCGTCGAAATATATAACATCGACGCTAAATGTATAACATTTAGCGTCCATAAGAGTTTTCGATGCTAAATTTATAACATTTAGCGTCGATTATTATTTCGACGCTAAATGGTAGACATTTAGCGTCGACTATTCTATTTCGACGCTAAATTGCTACCATTAAAAATAATAATAACAATAATATGATAATTATACTATTAATAATTACGACAATCATTCAACCATATTTAAATAATAATTCAAAACAACAACCATACATTATAATAATAATAATTATTCATCAATCACATCTTACACTAACTTCATTAATCACTATTATCTTCGGTATTTGAGGATTCGTGACTGGAATTGAAGTCATCTTCAGTGTCAAATTCTTCTTCACCGGCTACTTCCAACACTCCGTAGAAGTCAATAATATCTGAGCCGTGTTCTCCTTGGACTACAATTCCATAATTTTGAGTCACATGAGTAACATCTCGCTGTTCGGTATGAAATCTAACTCCGTTGACAATGCATCCACTGTATTCATAAGCCTGCTTTTGAGGCCCATAAGCCAAAGAAACCAACGAGGATGACGAGTCCAATTGACCATTTTACACTTGGTTGTTTATCTAACAATGAGAGAAATATATGTGTTAGATGATTACTAACTAAAATATTTAATGTTAGGATAAAAATAAATATAAAATGTTAGGCCTTACAGTTGTCTCAAACCATTTAGGAAATTCTTTTTTGTGTGTTCCATCAACGTTATGGTCACCACCACATTGTAGCATTGTTATATGTTGCCTACAAAAAATGATATAAACATGTTAATGTATGGCAAAAATACTATAGTTATGCACCAGAAAAACTTACGTTAAATACAGTTGCACTTTATCACAATTACTCAATATAAACCAATGCGCACGTTGAACTTCGTCAAAAGTTAGTAATTTGACACATACTGCTCCAAATGGTCTGCAATTTTGACGGAACACTTTGATATCTTGCTTATTACATGCATCTCCATCATAGTTTCGTGGCCGACAATTAAAATAGGTTTCAATATTCAGCATGTACATCGAACAAAATATCATTGCTTCACTTATTACAACAGCTTCAGCTATTGACCATTCAGGGCGCGCCTTGTTTTTCACATATTGTTTGTAATCTCCCAAAACCCTGCAGATATGACAACAAGTTTGCATTAATAATAAATTAAATACACAGTAAAAATTTAAGAATGTAATATATCAAACTGTATATATAGTACCTCTCAATGGGATACATCCATTTGTAATGGACATGACCTCCCTTCCTAGCTTCAGCCGGGTAAATGCACGACAAGATGTACCATCACATCAAAAAAACGGGTGGCAAAATTCACTCCAACTTGCATTAGATTATCACGATTCCTCGCTCAAGTTCGTCAATAACAGATGTGGTTAATGTCCTCTGACATAATTGTTTAAAGAAGCCACATAGATCAAGTACAACGTCACATACATTCGGGAGGAGATAAGGTCGAATGCCAACAGGATGGAGAATCTCGAGAAGCACATGACAATCGTGACTCTTTAATCTTGTTATTGTATCATCTCTGACCCAACGCCCAATATTCTATGCATAATCATCAGGGAATATAACCATTTTCAGCCAATCAGATAATGATTTTCTCTCCGATTGAGTGAGCACATAACTAGCAGATGGCTTAGTAAGACCTCGAGAAGTGACTTGTAAATGCAATTCACTGCGAATTCTAAGATCTTGTAGGTCCAATCTAGCATTTACAGTGTCTTTTGTCTTACCCGGAATTTTGAATAGTGTGCCCACTAAACTCTAACAAATATTTTTTTCTATATGCATTACATCCAAATTATGTCGCAAACTCAGAGTCCCCCAATATTCTAACTCAAAGAAAATACTCTTTCCTGTCCAATTCAACTCTTCAGGTACGCGTTTTTGATTTTTATCTCTATTATTAGGATGTTTACCTGGTGTGCTGTCTCTGAGATGTTGATGTTGGCAAAGTATGTCGAATCCAGACAATAGATTGGGCATACTCTAAGGTTCATGTTGACCGTTAAATAATTTACTCCTCCGCCAAGGATGACTCAACTCAAGAAATCTCATGTGCCATGTGTATCCTATTTTATTCTGTAATCGTTGCGAATGTGTTTGACCCGCACAAACTGGACATGCCATGTATCCTTTAGTGTTCTATCCAAATAATGAACCATAAGCTGGAAAATCATTAATGGTCCATAATAATGCGGCATGCATCTGAAAATACTGCTCGGAAGCTGCATCATAGGTATGCACACCCACATTCCATAATGTTTGTAACTCCTCGATCAATGGTCTCAAGTAAATATTCATATCTTTACCAGGGGAACGTGGACCAGGGATAAACAATGACATAAACACTAACGGATCCTTCATACATTTCCATGGAGGTAAGTTATATGGAATAACAATAACGGGCCACATATTATAAGAGTTGTACATATTCCCAAATGGGTTAAAACCATCAGAGACAAGACCTAACCTGATATTATGGGGGTCCTCAGTGAAACGGGGGTATATGTCATCAAATTCCTTCCACTCGGTTCTATCCGCAGGATGTCTAAGTATGCCCTCCGCACCGATCCTCTTTTCATGATGCCACATCATGTCAGTCGTTGTGTGCCGTGACATGAACAATCTCTGCAGCCTGGGCGTTAAAGGGAAATATCGCAATATCTTTTGAGGCATTTTCTTCCCCATACCACGGACTTTGTACCGACTTTCACCAAATATCGGATAATATTCAAGTGATTCATACTCGGCATGAAATAATACACAATCAAACATACAAGCATGAATGGATTCAGACCTCATTCCCAGATCACGCAACATTTTCTTTGCCTCGTAGTACGACTTAGGCAATTCGCTTCCAACCGATAACATTTGGCCCAGTAACTCTAACATCATATCAATACTTTTGTTGATCATTTTGTTGATCACTTTAATATGTAATAATTTCACAACGAAATTCAAGATCGACATTCCAGCACCTTCAAATGGAATTTTTTTTGCCTCATCAAGTAGTTCACTAAATAAATTTTGATCATTTCCACTTAACACTGTCATGTCACCACTGACACTATGACCAAGTTGTGGACCTTGTAAGTCATGCAAAGCATCGGTTATCTCATCGTTTGTAGGTTGATTGTAACTACTGCTCCCTTCGCCGGAATCAATAAACCGTGACTGAGAATGATACTGCTCACCGTGATAAATCCATGTATGGTAAGTTGGTGATATTCCTGGCATGTATAAATGATTATGAACTTCATCTAACTGTTTCCTTTTCCTATTCAAACAATTTGTACATGGACACCGAACACGACCTTCTTCATCAATGTGTTGCTTTGCGACTTCCATAAATTCATACACTCCATTACGATATTCAACACTCAATCTATCCAGCGAGCTCATCCAATTTCTATCCATTTCAACAAAATACCTAAATATAATAATATAATTATTAAATATCATATTACACTGATCAACATTACTAATTCATTAATTATTTATTTAAGCATATACATATATATTTAGTTGATAAATTAAATAGTTTACAGAAAAAATTTATTTTGTTAATTAATTTACTTAATCAGCATATATGAATCATAAACCACTAACAAAAAGTATATAATCAACATAATCATAAAAATTGAAAATAATAAAGAAATATGAAAGAAGATTTACCTTATGGAAAATTGATTACAATTTTATTGAAAATTTTTAGGATAGTTGTGAGGTTGCAGAGGAGAAATGATCATATTTCAGAGGATGAAAATGAAGAGAATGAGAGAAAAAACAGAGGGCGAGAAGGGTTGGTGGCATTCTCCATTTTAATTTATCTTTAGCGTCAAAACATTAAATTCGACACTAATTGTCTGATTTTTAGCGTTGAAACTCCTATTTCGACGCTAAATGTCCGATTTTTAGCGTCGACTTAAATTTAGACGCTAAATATTAAAGGATTGTCGGTGGAATCTTCATAAACATTTAGCGACGCTATTTCTTCGACGCTAAATTTCTAGTTTTTGGCGTCGAATAAAATTTTTGACGCTAAAGGTATAACATTTAGCGTCACAATTTTATGTCGACACCAAAAAATATAGGAATAGTTAAAATAATTTAGCGTCGAATAATATTCGACGCTATAAGTCATACTTTTAGCGTCGATATGTGAATTCGACGAAAAAAGTTGAATATTTGGCGTCGAAAATCATTTTCGTCGCTAAAATCTGGATATTTGGCGTCGACTATTAATTATGACGCTAAAATTGATTTTTTGCATCGAAAGTTGTTTCGATGCTAAAAGATTGGACGCTAAAAGCCATAATTGTTGTAGTGATATAAGTCGATATTTTTATTGTTCTATAAAAATATATATAATTAAAAATGAGGAAACAAGAATAGATATTCATTAAATAGATATGAGTTACAAAATATATGTATTACATAATACAGATATTTTGTTATTAATTTAGTCACTCTTTCATTATCCTTTAACTTGTAAAAGGACCATTATATTAAAAATTTAAAATTTTCGTCGTAAACAGCAATGAGAGGATCGCCGACTTACAATGTTCATGAAATATCATGATTTTTTTTTGAAATTATAATATATTTTTTTGTTTTTTTGGGGATAACCGGGGTATCCGGGTCAGCTTACGCGCACCTCGATTAATCATCGTGATCTGTGTCCAGTGCCCTCAGAAGTTTCCTAACACATATCAGGATAAGTCGTTGACTTTTCACACCAGGAGACATGGTCCCAAGAAAATACATTTAGTGGGATTCGAACCTTGAACCTGAGAGGGTGCAAACCACTCAAGCCCAAAACCTTACCACTGAGGCAACACTTGGGTTGTGAAATTATAATATTCCAAAACTGCCTATACAAAACACTTTAGATGGTATTAATATTGAAACCAAACCAAAACAAACTTTACAACAATAGTTTTCTTTTTGCCTATTTGTTTTATGTTTTTGTGAATATGGCCTACACACGTAGCAAACGCTCACGCAGCATGAATTCGGGCATCACATAGCGGGAAAAATCATATGCCACACACCACAACGTAACATGCCTCATTTTCGAAGTTCGAACTCTTCTTCTCCTTCTTCCGAGTTTTGAATCCGATGATTTGTAATACCACTCCACCTTGTAATACCACTCGAAAAGGTCTGTTTATCATTCTCTCTCTCTTCCGAATTCCGCAACTACAGCAATAAGATAAGATAAGATAAGATAAGATAAGTTAAGACTACAGCGATAACCCGATCAGGTCGGGTTAAGTGAGATAAGAAACCCGAACCCGACTCGACAATAGTATTAAGAAAATGAAAGAAGTGTTTGAGAATTTGTCTGATGCCACACACATTTTTAGAGAAATCAAGCTTCTTCGGATGCTGAAACATCAGGACATTGTACGTAGAAATCAAGCATATAATGCTTCCTCCATTTCGGAGAGAATTTAAAGATATTTATTTATGTTGTTTTCGAGCTGATGGAATCTGAGCTTGATCAAGTTATATAGGCAAATGACGATCTCACTCCTCCAGCACCATCAGTTTTTCTTATACCAGCTTCCTCGTTGTGGATCTATTATTTGGTCTTGTGTGATGCGTTTTGAGCAGTGTCAGTGGGTCATTGGAGTGTTTATACCCTTAATAATGTGTTAGATTCTCTATCCCACATCGTGGAAGTTGAGCACCTCAACTGGGTGGAGTTTGTCGACCTGTTTAATAGAAGGTGCTTTCAGAGTTATTTGAGGATTGGCGACATGTGAGTGGCTCAGTACAGCGCTCTGAGTGTCAATCCGGATCATATTTTTGACCAGTAAATAAATACGAGTAATGCCTTTTCTTATAATATTATTATATTTACAGTAACCCCACTTATCTTTTGTGTATATATATTTGGTCTTATCCAGCTAAGATCAAGACTGATTATGAGTTAATGATGTATATATTAGACAAATTCTCGGAATATACGATAGTCAAACCATTACAATGATGGGGTTTGTAATGATCATTGGGGGTGTCACTAAGTGTATATTCTCAAATAGTTCATGGTCAAGATTAACTGACACGGGTCGGTCAGTGAAATCACGAGAGACCAGTACATGTCGTATATACAAAGATATGATCTAGTGATTGCTCTTGGTGAACCAAGAGTCTTTGAGACTCGTATATAGACATGTCATTGTTCATTTGAGGAGCATCGAATGACTCACCAGAGGATTTCTAATAGAGGGTACACCTACATCAATAAGAATCTTCTCGAGTCGAGTAGTATAACGGTCCTTCGACTTGAAATACCATTGTAGATGTGTGAGCTATCCTCCACACTTTGTTGGCAGTGATGTCACCGATCTTTTAAGACCATACATTTTCCTGTTTGTAAGGTGTGGATTGATGTTCTATCTGTAGGGGTTTTAGGGGCTAAATCCGGTAACGCAGCGGAAACGGTGGAAAATCAAATTTTCCGATTTCAAAAAAATTTTCTCGGATTAATAAAATAAACTTATTTATTTTACTATCCAATAATAAAATTATGAAATCAAATTCAATAAATCAAATTTATGTGAATTTACCAAATTGCCCTTACACTTTGTATTTTGTTCATTTTACTCTGAAATTGTCCGAAACAATTTTGAATGATTCTAAATCATTACTAATATGAATTAAACATATTCCAAATATCAATATACAAATTGCAACCAAAAATCACAAAAATAAACCCCATTGCCGAGAGCACCATTAAGGGAGGGGTTTGTGCATTTTGTGATTTCCATGTTCAAAACACATCAAGATGAAATCCAATCAACATAAAATTTCATATTTATCATATAAACATCCAAATACACAACATAAATGAAAAGCCCCGAATTTGGATGAGGTCTTAAACCCTAATTTTTCAATTTCTTCAAAGTGGACAAATTAGACCAAATTGGTTAAATCAATTACTTTAATCATGTTTCTTCCATCCAATTAAAGACTCAACACAATAAAATAATTATAGATCAAATCTAGGTCATTTAAGAGTGGGTTAATAACTCTAGATTAGCAACAAAGTTTCTTAAACCATGAAAAGAATACTTATAACTACACTAGTTACAAACTTCCATCATCATACATGCTCAACACTTTCATCAAACTTCCATCCAACAAAAACAAAAAGAATAAAGAAAAGAATAACATAAGAACATCACAAGATGTTGCCTATAACATAAGGATCATTTTCCTTTCTAATAGTAAGTTAAGAAAACTCACTAAAATCCAAGCTTTTCTTTGTTTTGTATTTTTTTTTTTTTTTTTTTCCTTTCTTCCTCTCAAGCTTCCTTTGTTTCTTTTAATGGAGTTTGTAAAGTGAATTTGGTTAATGAAACCCTAAATGAAACAAAACTATATATACTTACACACTTTCATGCCTTGGCCGAAAATGAGAACAAGTATATACCAAAAATATAATTTCAATTTCATTTGGTTTTCATTTGTCAACTTGTTAAAATATCTAAAACACTTTAAAGATATTTCTAATTAAGTCAACAAAGGCAACTTAGCCATTTAATCAAATATCTAAATATTAAGATATTTATATTTTAATTAATTTAATCATTTAACAATTAAATAATTAATTAATTAAATAAATACAAATATATTAAATATATGTATTATATTTACATTAAATATTAAATACATATATACTTTTATGATATTAGTCAAATATCTCAATTTGACAATTAATTAATGTGTATTTGAATTAATCAAGTATTAATTGTAAATACACAAAAATTAAAGAAATGGCTATCGGGTCCCTACACATGTATTTTGCGTTTAACCTTTAAACGACTTTATAAATAATCAATATTATTTATAAATGTTGCTCTAGTGCTCTACGAGTATATTTCATTATTGAGACTCTCTAGATTCAGGCATATTCGTCACGAAATCCAATTTCGTGTCCATAATTTATCCACCCGTAAATTATGACGATCACGGATAAACTTGCTGAATCATACAGGTCGAGGTCATGGCAAATGTATAATTCCTCTGTCACAGGTATCCGGATATATCCCAGAGATATAGATGTGAACGTCAAATCTCTATGGGGATTATCCAGTCGACTATTCTATTAGCAATCTCAAAAAGAATGTTTAGAACTAGTTTCTAAACTGTACCACGGGCCCATGGTTTTTATCTGATTGCTAATCATGTGGACTACCTATGCTCTGATACACAGAACTGACAGGTCTTATCCTGATACACATAGGACACCCTGAGGATCTATCTACACCCAACGAACAGGCGGAGGTCCGATCTAAATAGATCAGTCACGTGACTGCCATCTAAGTGTAGAAGATGTCTCATGTGCCCACAATGGCATCTCAAGTCTAAGAATCACAAGTGCTACTCAACCCGAGAAGATTCTTATTGACGTTGGTGTACCATCCATTAAGAATCTTCGGTGAGTCGTTCAGTGTTTATCCGCTATAAACACCTACACGTCTATATTAGTTTCCAAGACTTATGGTTCATTGAGAAACCATTGGAATCATATATTCCAGTATACGACATGTACTGGTCTCAGCGGGTTTACTATACTGACCAAGTAGTGTAAACCTTGACCAGGAACTGTCTGAGAATGACAACGTCATGTAACTACTCAATGTCAGTTGCGACGCTTTTGCAACAATACCATGACTAATCATTCTAAGGTCATTAAGTCTTTACCATATTAAAAGATACATTATATTATAGAAACTGCATATATTATTCATAATAATAATGTTTTACATAAGTATTCTTAAGGAAATACAACCGGGAATTTGCGCTCTGAGCACCAACCCCAACACTATCCTGCGATATATTTAGAGAGGATATGTCAGTCCCGTGTATGGGATTTGGGCATCTACTTAATAATTCTCTAAAGACTATGACCAGAGCATACTGTGGAACAGTTTCGTGCATTGATGTAGAAAATTAAGATTATATATTGTGACATATACAATTGTAAACGACGGAGATTTGACATTTTATCTACATTTTTGGTTCAATTCGGATGGCCTATGACATATGGATTATACGTATGTGATGACCTCTACTTATATGGTTCAGCGTGGTTATCTGTGGTCGTTATAATTTGCGAGTGGGCGCATTACGGACACAAAAATATTTTTTGTGACAGATATACCTGAACCTAGAGAATCCCGCTAATAAAGATACTCGTAAAGTACTAGGTCAATTTATTACGAATAATGTGATTATTTGTAACTGCAATACATGTTGGTTAATTTTATATCTAGTGTGTATATGTATGTGATACACAATTTTGATTGGATACACATTGGAAATATTTGAGAATATTTAATTGATTAATGTAATAAATTAATAGATATTTTGTTAATAATTTTGACTTGGTCAAAATTATTATATGTGCCTTATTAATTAAATTTGATTTAATTAATTATAAATTATTAAATTATTTTATGTTGATTAAATTTATTGGATAAATTTGAGCTTAAAATTACCAATTTTCCTCTTTATTTAGCACACTAAAAAACCGTGAGCAATTTTTGTGTGGGGCTTTTCTTGTTTTCAATTTTAAGCCACACACGTGGCTTTTGAATTGTTGGCTTCATCTTGCTTCTTTTGAGAAACTTTCACGTGTAGATCCGGTCACGGTTCCGATTTGGAATCGGAACCGAACCAGAATCGAACCGATTAGAACCAGACGATTCTGATTCCAACCGGAACCATAATGGACCGGTTCGGTTGGGGTTCCATTCCCAACCGGTTCCAAGGGTTGGAACCATTCAGTTCAAAGGGTTGGAACCGTTCAATTCAAATAGTTCCAACCGGAACCCTGTCAGGGAGCCGTTGATTAAAAAAAGGCCAACAACCATAAAAAAAAATTATTTTTGTAATTCTTAATACACCTCCTAATAACGGTAATAAAACAGTTATTTTTAGGGGCATTTTCGGTATCAAAAAATATTCTAAAATTCTATAAATAATGATCATTTTTCATTATTTCAACACACCAATTTCTCAACTCTCTTAATTCCTACAATTATCTTATTCTCAATTCTCTCATTTATAATAGCAAATTAGTTATTATCATTCTCAATTTTCTTATTCTTCTTACTTATTTCTTAAACAAAAAATGGCAAGCTCATCTGAGAACATAATGTCAAATATGTAAACCCAAGAGAGCGGTCCTAGTGTATATATCTTGTTTTAAACAAAAAATGGCAAGCTCATCTGAGAACAAAATGACAGTCTCAATTTTAATAAATATCATGTTTTATCAATTATTGCTAAAGAGATATTGGCAGCACTTATTTTCACAGTTGCGGTTGAGCAAGCCTTCAGCTTGGGAGGCAATATACACTACAAGAAATTACAATTTTAGCGACGGCATTTAGCGACGGAATATTCTGTTTCAAAATTTAACGACAGAATAAAGACGGAATTGAAACGGATAATGAAATTAGGGACGGAATTTAGCGACAAAAAAAATTACATCTCTAAATTAGAGACGGAAATGAAAATCCGTCGCTAATTAGAGACGGATTACTATTTTGTCACTAATTTTGTTTAGAAACTGAATTTTTCCGTCGCTAATTAAAAACGGAATTCGAATTCCGTCGCTAATTAGAAACGGAATTTCAATTCCGTCGCTAATTTTAAATTTATATTTTTTTAATTTTTTTTAATTAGAAACGGAAATGTTCTGTCGCTAATTAGAAACGGAATTAAAATTTCATCGCTAATTAGAAACGGAATTTTAATGTCGTAGCTAATTAGAAACGAAATTTCAATTCCGTAGCTAATGTTAAATTTTTATTTTTATTTGATAAGTAGAAACGGAATTATTCCGTCGCTAATCCGTCGTTAATTAGAAACAAAATTAAAATTCTGTCACTAATTAGAATTAGAAACGGAATTGTTCCGTCGCTAATTAGAAATGAATTTTAATGTCGTAGCTAATTAGAAACGGAATTTCAACTCCGTAGCTAATGTTATATTTTTATTTTTATTTTTATTTTTTTGTTAAGTAGAAACGGAATTATTACGTCGCTAATCCGTCGCTAATCAGAAACGGAATTCAAATTCCGTCGCTAATTAGGCACGGAATTTCATTTCCGTTGCTAATTTTAAATTTATTTTTATTTTAATTTTTTTGTTAATTATAAACGGAATTGTTCCGTCGCTAATCAAAAACGGAATTTTAATGCCATAGCTAATTAGAAACGGAATTTCAATTCCATATCTAATGTTCAATTTTTATTTTTATTTTTATTTTTTTGTTAAATAGAAATGGAATTATTCCGTTGCTAATTAGAAACGAAATTTCAATTTCGTCGCTAATTAGAAACCGAATTTCAATTCCGTCGCTAATTTTAAATTTATTTTTATTTTAATTTTTTTGTTAATTAGAAACAGAATTATTCTGTCGCTAATTAGAAACGGAATATCAATTCTGTAGCTAATTTTTAATTTTGATTGATAATTAGAAACGGAGTTATTTCGTTTCTATTCCGTCGCTAATTATTAAAATTTTCAATCCCCCCAAAATTTATTCCTTTCGATGCCACTTTTTTTAAAAAAAAATAGAGACGGCTAAATAGAAACGGAATATCTATTCCGTCGCTAATTTTCGTCAAATTTCAAAAATTTTCCCGCCTTGTGAAAATTTTAAATGTCTACAAAATTTACAAATCTTCCGCTTCTCATATTTTTTTCCTCTATGTATACATCATAATCTTTTTAACTCTCAACTCTAATACACCAACCAAAATTTTCTTACTCAATTTCATATACCATCAGATTTTTTCATACCTCAACTCTCATTATCAATCTCTCATTTTTTTTATCCCCTCTTTTAAAATTTCTTAAGAAACAAACGGTGGACATTTCGTAAAGGGATGGTGGTGTGTCGAAGCTCGCGGTGGACATTACGATATCTTGTATAATTGAAGATGTATATATAACAATTAAAAAAATCCACTTTTTTAAATTTTTTATACCATTCAAAATTTTTAAAATTTTCCCTTATCTAAAATTTAAAAATTTCATATCTCTACAATTTATAAATTTTTCATATCTATATAATTATAAAATTTCTCACCTCTCTAAAATTTTTAAAAAATTTCTTTTCTACAATTTTAAATTTTTTCTTTTCTAAAATTTTAAAATTTTTTTATTTCTAAAATTTTAAAAGTTTCATATATTTTTAAAATTTTAAATTTCCCTCCTCTCTAAAATTTTAAAATTTTCGTTTTTAATTTTTTTTAAAAAAAAAAATATAGCTACGGAATAGCTACGGAAATATTCCGTCGCTAAATATTTTTAAAATTTTAAATTTCCCGCCTCTAAAATTTTTAAAATTTTTAATTTTTTAATTTTTTTGAAAAAAAATTTATAGCTACGGAATATTATGTCGCTAAATATTTTTAAAATTTTAAATTTCCCGCATCTCTTAAATTTTAAAATTTTAGTTTTTAATTTTTTTTGAAAAAAAATTATAACTACGGAATAGCTACGGAAATATTCCGTCGTTAAATAGAAACGCAATTTCTGTCGCTATTTAGCGACGGATGGAAATTCCGTCTCTATTTAGCGACAGAATACTAACCGTCGCTAATTAGCGACGGAAATTTTGTCGCTATATAGAGACGGAATTTCCTTCCATCGCTAACTTCAGTGACTGATGGAATATTTCCGTCGCTATTTTTTTGCGACCAACAAAATAGAGACGGAATTTTCCGTCGCTAATGGTCAATTAGCGACGAATTAGCTACGGATTGTTCCGTCGCTATTTGCCAGTTTTCTTGTAGTGATATTGGAAGCTAGATGATCTTCATTACATCCAAGCACTCTAGAAGCAACAGCTTGTGCGGATGATTGGACTCGAGTTGATCTGAGACAACAAGAAGATGCCCCCGATGATTTTGAAGACTTGTTCGATAATGCATCTGCAACAACAAGTGCAACGGAACCGGAGCTGAAGGATCAACTGATAATAATGATTGATAATTACAAAATTGTAAATTTCCAAAGGGGAAATATCTTAAAATTGTAATGGAACTACGTGAGTTTTGATTCCTCTCACTCTTGGAGGATACGTAGGTAACTTAAATTTTTTAAAATTTAAGTTCAAGCTCTTTAATTTAATTATTTTACTTATTTATTTAATTAATCTAATTTATTTTAAAAAAATTTCGAGTTTTTTTATATAATTAAAAAAAAGTTCGATCGGAATCGGAACTGACTGGTTCGGTTCACGGTTCTCAGGAACCGACCTGTTCGGTTTGGTTCCGAACCGCCACCGAACCACCGGCCACGTGCTTGATAATAATAATAATAATAAATGAAAGTCAAGTGGCCTTTTGTTGTTTGATAAGCCATAACTTGGCTAACTCTTGTTTTTTGTTTTTTTTTTCTTTTTGTTTTTGTTTTTGTTTTTGATTTTTTTTTTTGTTTTTTTTTTTTGTTTTTTTTAATAAAAAAATTGGAGTAGGCTTTATAATTAAAGCCATTCACGTGGCTGTGTGTGGG
>SKCR01000857.1:0-28766 GCA_019454045.1 Zanthoxylum bungeanum
ACTTATACAGTACTAGTAGGCACAATGCCTGCGGTACACAACTAGTATCCAACACAAACTGTTGATATACATGGAATCCATTTCGAACTCATGGCACTTTGCCATAAAAAGGAGTCGATACCTTGTATCACTTCCTTATCCCGTAGTCAGTGGTATACCTCAAAAGATTTACATCTTTACGAGGTGAGATCAGAAACCCATACCCCAGGTTGTTTTCTGACTCTCTCCGATTACGCGGGTTCTTGTGTATATTCGAAGATTATGGTATAGTTACATCCTGATGAATTATTTGTGTTCCATTAGGATTCGATGCCTAG
Source organism: Zanthoxylum bungeanum (assembly GCA_019454045.1). Classification (NCBI taxonomy): domain Eukaryota; kingdom Viridiplantae; phylum Streptophyta; class Magnoliopsida; order Sapindales; family Rutaceae; genus Zanthoxylum; species Zanthoxylum bungeanum. The sequence continues at coordinate 318 of SKCR01000857.1, forward strand.
AATAGTATTACTCTGATTTCATCGAGTTTATACTATCCTCCCACTTACCACTGCATATCGGTATTCTTGTTAGGAAAACCACGTGGCGAGCAACAATCTAATTGTTCTCTTGTGAGATGTATAAGTACAATACTTATGTTATCCCTAGGATAACCTACAATTGGCAATTATCCAATTTGGTTCTAGTTTGGTATCATCCAAAACATATGCCAGCATACCCAAATATTCAGGAATGAGAAACCCGGTTTCTTTCCGTTCATATCTAATATGATATCTGTGAAACAAATATTATGGAACCTTATTCTAAATAAGTTCTTGCACTGTTAAAGCGTATCCGTTGAAGGAAATGGTAGCTCAGAGCGACTCATGATTAACTTTATCATGTCTAACACAATTCGGTCTCTCGGTTCGGACACACCGTTAAATGAACGTGTTCGGAGGAGTCCTCATTGAAAGAATACTATACTCTTTCAAGATATTAGAAAATTATTTCTTAAGTATTTTTCCGGTACGGTCTTACCCTCACGGTTATTAATACTATGGCCGATCTGTAGTCTTATTTCGTTTGCCGAAACTATAAGAGTTTCTGATTTGTATTCTTCAAAAGAAACACATAACCATAACGCGATGCCACATCCGTATAGGTACGAAATATTCATATCCACATCTAGCCTAGCTAGACATGGGCCCACTTGCTTCACTATGAACTATGGCTAACAGATCGGTGGCATTACACTTTACCAAGTAAATGTGTCTTAGGCACTTTGCCTAATAAACTAGATTCGTAGACTTTATTTGATTGGAATCAAATTAGTCCGAGTACCCACTCCTCAAAAGTGTGGATATACGATTCTTGATTTAATTGTGTCCCAGACAACAATGCCACAATTAGTTTCTTCTGATCAAATCAGTTTGAGCTATTTATTTGTCATAAATATGTTTGAGATTTATTATATTCAAAATATAAATGTGTTATTCACATCTAATGTGTATATCTCAAATCATCTTTATAAAATAAAACACTTTAGTGTTCTAGAATATAAAGGTTCACCCGCAGTGGGTTAAACACTGATATAGAGATAATGTATCTAGTCAAACTAGTTACTTATAACAAATTCCTAATTTAAGTACTAACCCGAAGGTAGTTCCTAAATTCAGGTGGTATCTACGGTTAAAACAGCGACTTTCGTCTCCGTTTCCAATTCGCAAATTAATCTCTATTGAAGTCAGTATCCTGTTCAAAACAGATTATGAACATCAATATATATATATATATCACACTAAGTATCTAAAATCCAATTTTAATACTAGTAGTGAATATATTTATGACAAACATATTGAAGTTAGAGCCTTGCTGTCTTCAATTCCTTCATGTCTGCTTTGTCCAAACGGCAGTCACGCTTCCGCGATCCCGTTTGCCACAATTGTGCAGACATTTTGGGACATGTCCTTTATCTTCCCAGAAGATATAATGATTTTGCCTTTGCCCTTTTCAACACTCCAGAACCCTTTGGCCAAGCCTTGGCCTTCTAGAATATCGAAGTAAGGTGCGCCTTGCGCCACTTGCCTAATTGCAAGTAATGGCTTTATCTCATTGAGAATAGTCATTAACTCTCCAAGAGTTTATACTATTGCAATATTAGTACTTCTAAAATCTAAACATAGATTTATGAAGATCCTCTCAATTTCTTCATCATATTTTAAGGATCTAATCCTTAGTTCTGTTCAGAATTAAGGAGTCTTACTTGACAAGTATAATGGATTAAACACTTAAGTTTTCATCACATAAATCTTCCAAAGATTATGCTCTACTATTTGCTTAACTCCGGGCATTAGGCTTAATTATTATTTTATCAAATAAAATAACTTATTATTTTCCAGGACCATACTGGAAAATTTATTCCCAATTTTGAAAATTAAGGCATTTAATTACATTTTCCCTAGGATTATGAATTAAATGTCAATCTTTCAATTTTATCTTGACTTTAATAGTCCAACTATTTAATCAATGATTAAGGTACAATTAATTATAATGATTATTGTAGTCCACTATTTTAATCAACTATAATTAATTAAATCAATATATTAATTATTATAATCCTATTATATAATCAATATATAAATGAATAATTTGAATATATAGTCCAACTATATATTAAAACAACAATTTAAATATTTGTCCAACTAACATTTAATACGTTTGATGAATGATATAGTTTGAGCGCGTATGGCGAGTAATTGAACGAATATTGCAAATTCAATTCTTACCTCCCACTATTTTTCGGCGAGCCTCTAACCCTCTGTCGAGTACTCGGGAACCGTGTTTCCTAGTGGGCTAGGATCCCGTTAAATATCACACAATCTTGACTTTGGCCAAACATTGTACGATAATTAACTAGGTAGATCTCTAAGATCGATGGATCCAATCCAATCCTAGATCCGTTAGGGGGACATCCAAGTCCGAAACATATATCTTATATATGCCAATACATCCAATGTATTACCCAACCTTTTTCCTCTGAATCAACTAAGCCTTGGCTTTGGCACAACAAACTTAGTGATCCCAGTCAAGCGCGACCCATTGACCATGGAAATCTTCATAATCAATGTCGATGGACAAGAAGTGGTCTTGACTTTGGCCAACAAACCACAACTTGGACAAGACACTGATATGGAACAAAGCTCTCGTGATTCAAACACATCTTCGACAGACAAAGGCCTTGACTTTGGCCAACAAACCAATACCGTCTTAGATCTTGAGTAAGAATCACTCAATCGAAGGAATGACTCTTAATATTTAGCGAGGGTTTTCGCGTTCAAATTGGCAACCAATTTATTATCTTTGTTAATGTCTCATCTTCATACACCCTTAAACATGCATTCTAAACACATAATAAAGCGTATATGAAAAGTAATAATGATATGCGGATGGATACTTTACACAATGATCCTAGATCAATCCCTCTATTTCTCTCCCGCTAGCACATGTATTACTTATACCTGTTACACTACACTTCTAAAGAAACCTCATTTACATTGAGGGGAATAGGTGAGAAGAGAATACAAAGAATAGGAGGTAATAAGGCTGGACATGCAGGTCCAATTAATAATCGAATTTATTACACAATTTCTAAAATTGTCCCACCCATCTAATATCCATCCGATATACATTATTCATGCATCGCAATCATGTATTCACTCAAACATGTTATCAATCAATCTAATCAAATTAATTAATCTGATAATTAGTGATCATCCAATGTTCAAACAACGATTTGATTTTGTTCGAGTCAAACTGTTTTTTTGAATAAGTACTTAAAGTACGAATTCTCGAATTAAATTAAACTACACAATTAAATCCAATTCAATTTGTATTTAATTCTAATTCGCTATTTAATTCCAAATTAAATATCACACACTTTAATAATGAACTTTTACGACTTAAATTCCAAAATTAATCGTTACGGGTCTGAAAGCCCGATTAACGTCCAACGTCAATTTAATTAAAGTTCAATGGGCTTTTAATTAATTTCTTAAGGCGTGGACTTTTGGTCAACTCGGGTCAAACCCACAACCAAAGTCCAATCCGGGAATTACCCCATAAGCCCAAAAATTAATTTGGCCCATTAGGCCCAATTAAACTTTAAAGGATCAATAGGTCGCATTTGGGCTTTATGAAAGCGGTTTTGGGCCCAATTGGATCCAATCCAATTTTGCCTTAACCCAACTTTGTAAAACAAAGCCCATTAAACCCAATAAACACTTTAAAAGCCCAAATCCAATTTTAAGGCCCAATTAATTAAACAAAAAAACCAATTTCATAATTTAATTACCAAAGTGCATTAACACAATAATTACCCAATTAACATTTCTAAAACATCAATTAACACACTAATCATGCTCATTAACCACAAAACATGTCCAACATATTTTGATAAAAAATCAAACCCATTTATCATGCTTTAACTCTCGGCCAAGGGGAATTATTATGCCAAATTTCAAATCCAACCAATTGAATCAAATTCAACATTAAATCAATATCCTCAAATGATTTCTAACACATCCAATGAATCAAAAAACCAAAAATTCATCAAGAACACAAATGGCATATTTTTGGCCAAGCTCAAAAATTGGGGAAATTTGTTCCAAACAAAATTTCTTCAAATTGATCAAATCAATCATCAATAAAAACATGTTTAAACATACTCATTCATCCAATTTCACAAATCATGCTCAAACACATTTTTACCCAAATTTTAGCCCTATGTCAATTTCATGCTTTTACTCGCTTGATACCATTGTATGAAGTTTTCTAGGACCATAGATCGAATACAAGCAATGAAATATGTGCGAATACAAATCGAGAAAGTCACGGAATACTTACATCGAGCGGTTGAGCGACGCGGAGGCAACAAAACCGAAGTTTCTGCCCACTGGATTCACGCCTACTGCAGCAGTTCACCTAACTGTTTTGCGCCATTTTGGTCTCCTTCGTCAAGCTCCAAGCTTCGTCGAATGGTTCCCGGCTCATGGGTGAGCTTCCCTATCACCTTCGTATGTCTCTCGGAGTGCTAGCTCTCTAGAAATTTGCCACAAATCTCACCGCACTTGCTTCCCATGCTCACGGTTTTTGTGAGAAACCAATGAACAATTTCAGCCCTCCATGGGCGTGAATGAGGAGAGAAATTGGAGAGAGGAAGAGTTGTTTGGTTGGTGGAGGAAAGTATATCAAATACACAAAATTAATTTTCCAAAATTAATTACACATTTTCTCTTTCCAAAAGCCAAGCCTTTAAAGCTTCCATCACATCATTTCCCATCAATCAATGAATAGTGACTGGCGTCAATCACTCAAAGTGATTGACATCCATCACTTGATTGACGAATGATGTGACGCTAGATGTGACTAGCGATTTGATGATTGATTTGATTTGCCGCACTCGAATTCGAAATGCGAATGCGCTCGCAAATAATCTCGGGCTCGGGTTCACTAATTCTAAATTAACGAACTTTCCGTTGCGTCGTTATTAAATCTAATTTAATTAAATAATCATGCCAAGCATAATTACTATTCACGTCGCTAACGAATTAATTCTAAATTAATTCATTCGCCCGAATTAAAATCTAATTTTAATTCCGCGTCGAAATCCAATTTCGTTTAATATATCAAATATATTAATTTACCGATTAATTCCAAATTAATCGTTATCTCTCTTTAATGGATATTTTATCCCAAATAAAATATCTCCGCAATTAATCCCAGATTAATTTTCTCTTCATCTAATAAATCCCAAATTAATTAAAAGTGCGAGTCATACGTCATCAGTGAATCTTTGGGAAGCGACCCATGAGATCCCCGGATATGTTGGCAGTAAATTCGGTCGTCGGACTATCCGAACACGTAAGTACCTCGTACTACGTTTATACCAATTACAAGACAAGGTTGGCTTCTAGCAAAGCGCCATGCCTCCCCAATTCTCTGGAAATATCCTTACAGGAATAAAGATCTATATCAAGCGTAGTATAGCGTAGTATTACGTATTTCTGTCCAGTATCAGATGATCACATCCAAGATAGCGATCATCAAATCTAAGTTTTAAGAAGCAGACAAGAGTCTAAAGTGTACAATGTGAGATTGAAATAATCTCAAGGGTCTCACACAATATCAAGACTGAGATCTTTACTTGTATTACCCTCAATAGTCACAAATGTACACATGGTATGAAAACATGTGCTACGGTATTCTCTCTTTTCCCATGGAGCGCATGTCTCATAAAATACCGTACAAATTATAGTTCAGACAAACACAATGTCTAACTCATAACTGACATTAAGACAAGTAAGGTGAAACAAACTTATTCACCTTAGGTCATATCACAGAGAAAGTGACCCCATAACGACATTACTTAATTTTCAAGCTTGAGCTCTCTAAATTATCACTCAGATAATTAGCTTAAAAATTTGTCTCATCTCCCATTAACACAAAGTAATGGAGGCGATTGCCCGTGTGAGAGGGCCAATCATTCACTTGTCCGACATACTTCTCATACTAACAAATAGTATATTTGTTTAAACATGTATCAACATAATAACATGTAAGCATTGAAACAAATATCAATGAGTATTAACATTAGTAAACATTATTTGGGAAAAATACATATCATAATATGTAAGCACATTAACATCTACGCAATCCCTGAGTTTTTACATGTCTAACAAAGACATCTCTAGGAACAGGCTTGGTCAATGGATCTGCTACCATTTCTTGCGTAGAAATGTACTTCATGTTTACCTCTTCTCGTGCAACTATGTCTTTCACAAAGTTATATTTGGTATCTATATGTTTCGTTTTACAATGGAATTTTGGGTCTTTTGTGTAGGCTATCGCTGCTTCACTATCACAGTTAACTAATACTGGACCAGAAGCTTCATTTGACATACCCAAATGATCCAAGAACCTTTTCAACCACACAGCCTCTTGTACTGCTGATGAAAAAGCCACAAATTCAGCCTCCATTGTGGATAAGGCTATACAAGATTGTTTCTTACTGCTCCATGAAATGGCACCATTGTTTAGCAAAAAACAAAACCGGAGGTAGATTTTCTTTCATCTAAATCTCCTCCCCAGTCAGCATCAGTATAGCCTCTCAATTGCAGATCATTTCCTTGATAACACAATGAGTAATCAGCTGTCCCTCTCAGATACCTAAATATTCTTTTAACTGCTTTCCAATGTGCTAGTCCTGGATTGGATTGGTATCTACTTACCATTCCAACAGCGAAACAGATATCAGGTCTTGTACACAACATTGCGTACATTAAACTTCCAACTGCATTTGCATAAGGAACTTTCTTCATTTGTTCCTTTTCCTGTGGAGTTTCAGGACACAATCTACGACTCAAAGCTTCAGTTTTCGTGATAGGAGTATCAATGGGTTTGCAAGCCTGCATTTGGAAGCGTTCAAGAATTTTCTTTATATATGACTCCTGTGAAAGAGATAATAAATTCTTTGAACGATTTCTTGAGATCTTAACCCCAAGAATATATGCAGCTTCACCCATATCTTTCATCTCGAAGTTAGATGATAACCATTCTTTAATGTGTTTTACAAACTCCTTATCATTTCCGGCTATAAGTATATCATCCACGTACAAAGATAAGATAATGAACTTATCTTTATCTCTCTTGGTGTACACACAATGATCCTCATCTATCATTGTGAAATCATTCGAAATGATTGTATTGTGGAATCGTATATACCATTGTCTAGACGATTGCTTGAGACCATATATAGACTTTAAAAGTCTACATACTTTCTCCTTTTCATTTTCTTTTATGAAACCTACTGGTTGTTCCATGTAGATTTCTTCATCAAGTTCTCCATTGAGAAAAGCAGTCTTTACATCCATTTGATGTAATTCTAGATCCATACTTGCTACTATAGCCAGAATCAAGCGAATTGAGGTAAACCTTACAACAGGTGAAAAAGTCTCTTCGTAGTCAATTCTTCCTGTTGCGTATACCCTTTTGCCACAAGTCGTGCTTTATATCTTTCGATATTGCCATCGGCATTACGCTTTATTTTAAGAACCCATTTGTTCTTAACAGCTTTACGTCCTTTGGGTAGATCAACCAATTCCCAAACTTGGTTGGACCTCATTGACTCCATCTTTTCTTCCATTGCTTTCATCCATTTTTCCTTAGCAGGACACTGAAGAGCCTCTCTTATGTTTCTAGGTTCTTCATCATCTTGAGGTAGAATCATAAAGGTTTCTCCTTCGATATCGAAACGACGTCGAGGAATACCTATACGATTACTACGTCGCAATTGGGATTCTAGTGGTGGAACTGATTCCTCACTTTCGATATTATTCCCATTTGGATCGTGCACATTGCTCCCAAGGATTATGTACATCACTCCCACTCGGATCACGTAAATGAGACTCGTGTGAAACTAATTCATCATTTTGAGATTCATGTGAAACAGATTCATCATGTTTTCTCAAATTTCTCTCATCACTCCCACTTGAATTAGGTAAACCCGAGTGTTCACCAATCATGTGATCCATGTGATCTTGAGTTTCATATAGAGATAAATCTTGACCTATCTCTCCCTGCTTAGGAAAATCATTTTCTAAAAATGTGATATCTCGTGATTCAAATTCTGTCACGCCTCCACTTTCATGTTCACCTATGCAAACATAACCTTTTGATTGTTCAGAATATCTTATGAAGATACTCTTTTTTCCTCTTGGGCCTAACTTTCCATGTTCGTGAGAACGCACATGAACATAAGCCGCACAACCCCAAGGTTTTAGAAAGTGAATATCTGGTTTACGACCTGTCCATAACTCATATGGTGTGGTGGACACAGATTTAGATGGCACTCGGTTAAGTACATATGTGGCAGTTAATAATGCATCACCCCAATAGGTTATAGGCAAATTTGCTTGTGCCATCATAGACCTAACCATCTCAAGAAGAGTTCTATTTCTTCTTTCCGCAACACCATTTTGTTGAGGAGTAGCAGGAGTAGTCAACTGACGACTAATTCCTTTTTCATCACATAATTCTCTGAACTGATCAGATAAGTACTCACGACCACGGTCAGTGCGTAGTGCTTTAATTTTCTTGTCCAATTGATTTTCTGTCAAATTCATAAATTTCTTGAAACATTCTAATGCTTCGGATTTATGAGCAATCAAATAGACATAACCAAAGCGAGTAAAATCATCTATAAATGTGATGAAATAAGATGCTCCATGCCTTGCCCTGACATTCATTGGACCACAGATATCTGAATGAATTAATTGTAATGGAAATTCTGCTCTAGTCCTTTTCCAAATGGTTTTCTCGCAGTTTTTCCTGCCAAACAATATTCACAGGTTGACAATTCCACCTTCTCAATATTTCCCAGAAAGCCTTCTTTGGCTAATCTGTTCATTCTTTGCTGGCCAATGTGGCCAAGTCTAGCATGCCACACAGTTACATCACTATCATCACTGACAGATGAAGTAACAAACGAAAAACCGGAATTGTGATTTAAAACATTCAACATTTAATACAATAAAACCATCCAGAAAATAACCAGAACCATAGTGTATTGTACCTAAGTACAAATCAACACCAAATTTATGGAAGTTCAAATTGAAACCTAAATTAACCAAAACCAACACAGAAACTAAATTTCGACGAATTTGTGGAGCAAACAATACATCATGTAGTAGTAAAGTTTTTCCACCATGCATGACTAACTTGCATGTTCCTATGCCTTTGACTTCAACCCGTGAGTTGTTGCCAACATATATCCACTTCACCCCAGGTGAAATTCGTCGAAATTCCACGAAGGCATCTCTATCCTTCGCTACATGGTCTGTGGCTCCTGAGTCTACAGTCCACAAAGGATTAGATTCAGTTAGAAAGATTGAACTTGAAACACATATTTCATTTAAATATGCACGAAAGGTATTCACCTTTTTAGGCTCAGTGCAGTCACGAGCAAAATGACCTTTCTTACCCAGTTAAAACATTTAACCTTTGCCATGTTTTTCTTTTTGGTAGGACGTTTTCCTTTCCCATGTTGATTGGTTTTCTGTTTCTTTTCTGGCTTAGAAGAATTTTGTTCTTTTCCGAACTGGAACCCACCACCATGAAATTTTCTTTTCTTTTTGAAACCCCAGGTTTGCTAGTTTCTGTCATATACACTTCAGTATTTGACTTAGCAGCCGCAAGGCGGTCGCTTTCTAATTCAAGGTGACGTTTGGCATCATCAAAGGTTTTGATGCTCTCATTGTGGGTCAAATGCATTTTCATATGCTCCCAGCTATTTGGAAGAGAACGAATGACCGCTTGGACTTTCTGTTCATCTGTAAGAACATGTCCAGCATCTGCCAGTTCAGTAATCATGTTTGACATTTGCCTCAAGTGTTTTGACATAGTGAACTCAGGACGTTTCTTGTATGTGTCAAACTTGATTGTCAGTGACCTGAGTTTGGTTATTGAGGTACTACCAAACTTTTCAGCTAGTGTGGACCACATGTCCTTAGCCATGTCATATTTCCTGAACTCTTTCATTAGGTCATTATCCATACTGCTCAGCAACGTAATGCGGGCAATGGAATTCTTTTTCTTCCAGGCCTCATAAGCCTCTCGGTCTCGCCTGTGTTGGGCCGTAGTGCCCTGTTCAGGTTCATCCATGCTCATTTTCAAAGTTTCAAGAACCTCTTGTTCTTCTAGCACATATTGGATTTTCATGCTCCAAATTTCATAATTATCGCCATTCAATTTCTCACCCTTGTTGAGTTCAGCAATAATGTTCTTTGTTGCGGAAGCCATATTAAAAACACAAAGTTTCTACAGACATTCATGCACAATTGTTAATACTTTTACTTATTTTATCATGAAACGAATTATGTTTAATAAAATTCTTCAATGGGGTTGGAGTCAAAAGGCCACTATGTGTCCAATCATCATCCAATTACCCAATGTAAAAATATTATCAACATAATCAATCATGTAAAATCATTTTCTAAAAATTACATAAATTCTTAGAACATCTTAATCATGCGACCATTGTACATGACAATCATTGATTTAATTACATAAATTCAAAATCAACATGAAACATTCAAACATATAAATACAATATTTACATGCCGTAAAATAACACATCATTACACACAGAAATAACATGAAAGAAATTAATATTTACGACAATAATTTTCCCAGTTGTAGAGTCCAACTCATATATATTTTGGATACGAATCTTCAAACTCTTTGGGTAACTCGTAATGATCTTGGACAGCCATGGAAAAACGAAACAAACCACAACTCAAGACGAAACACAAACACATGCTATCATTTAGGATCCTTACAACGTTTCAGGGACATCGAAGGAAAAATATTATTATTTGCCTTATGCCGTAGATACTGAACCGCTAACCTCTCAATGGCTTTATTATAAGGAACATGTTTTTCCTCACGTTTTACTAATATCCAAATACGAGTAAATTGTTTTTGCCATATCTTGGGGAGAGTGTTTCTCAGTAATCTGAATCTATTCGGCTGTCCTATCCAATTACCTGCCCAGATAGACTCCTGTAACATGTTATTGAAAGTGATGATATGCGAAATCATATCATCACTTTCACTCATTCGATATTTATCCATTTCCATCAACATGTCTGATATCATCTCCCGGTCTGTGGGTGTCGTAATCATTTTTGCAATTCTTCGAATAATCGCCATGATTTTTCTGCAACAAATACAAGAAAAAATCAATAGAATGAAACACAAAGTTACATTGACTAAAATAAACATCACAAAGATATTTATCATAAACACAAAGTTTATATGATAAAACAAATTTATCATGATCGATTAATACAATATGCAAAAAGGATTAGACATTTAACCATGACGGATCGGAATTACCGAAGCAAACCGATACAGACATGACCAATACGGGCCTCACAGATTTTCACGCGCCATCCACGCGCCACAGGAGTGGTTCACGCGCCTCCACGCGCCGGCCACGGTTCCCACTCGCGCGCACGCTCCCTCACGCGCAGGCAAGCCTCGCCCAAGTTACACGCGCAGACGACATGTCGTCCGCGTGTTCCGTGACTGTATGACATGTCGGTTTGAAATTATAGGTGTAACCGACTTGTCGGTTGGGTGATACATGGACGACATGTCGTCCCTTGGAGCTCTTAACGTACGACTTGTCGTACAACAATCGGACGACCTGTCGTCTGATTTTATAAATACCGGATGACATGTAGTACGGCTCTTATGGGAGTGTTTTTCTGGGTAAAATCAGATTCATCTAGCCAACTTCTAGGGTCCATATCTTTCTCAATTTTAATTCAAATTAAGCAAATGATATACCAAATTGAAGATCTCATGACCTAGTTTTCAAAACATATTTGAACATGCGATTATCAATTTTCTACAGAGAGTTATTACGGCCCAAAGTTGGAGAAAAATCATTTTTTTAAAAAACAAAAATCAGAAACATTTTCAACATTTTTCATGCTTGTTCATGCAATTTTTGTGTAATCCAACTAGAATACATGCATTTAAGCTACTGATACCAATGTTAGGAAACATAATCCATAATATATTTACATGTTTGTCCTCTTAGGATCTAACCATACATGTATTACTAGTCCTAGATTTATTTACATGCTAATTGAAATAAATCTATACTAATCACAACACAATTGCATACCTTTTATGCTTGTAGAGACCTCTTAATCAAACTTAATTGATTGCTTAACTCAATAAGCAAATGGTCTTATTTATAGGAGGGAAATCAAGTCACTATGTAATCACATGCATTGATTACTATTAATCACATTATTAGGATGCATAATGACATTTTCTAACCCTTCCAAAAATGTTACCATCATGGGTGTACCATATGCTCCCCATTTAACATTTTACTAATTGTTGTCACTTAACAACTCTTGTTGTTACTTAATTATTTGATTAACAATTCTTGTTGTTTACTTAGTAATGAAATCATTACTAATTGTTGTTATTTAACAACACCATATAATTAACTTAATAATTTCCAACATGAAATTATTACTAATTGTTGTTATTTAACAACACCAAATAATTAATTTAATAATTTCCAAATGAAATTATTACTAATTGTTGTTATTTAACAACACCAAATAATTAACAACAATTAATTTCCAACAAAAACTATTAAGTATCCATTCTTCTCCTCTATAGGAAGCTGTGAACCAAATCTAATATATTTCCATAAAAAAACTAGATGTTGAAAAAAATTCAAGTATATTAGTTGACCTGAAATAGATTATAAAATATGCAAAGGCATATAGGATCATTACTACTCTGGACATAACAAGTGAGGACCAATTATCATAGTGCTATTACTATATCCTTATAACTTAGGGCAATTAAATGAGAATAGATGTATTGGCCAGCAATCTAACCACTAATCATGCTCACTCAGTGATCGACAGGATATGAAAACCATGGTCTGATGTATTGGCCAGCAATCTAACCACTAATCATGCTCACTCAGAAATTTTATTAAGAAACAAGAAGGTGGACCAGCAGTCCATAATAAAAAAAAAAACAAACGAGTTAAAGAACACTTAAGAATTAACAAAAATAATGTAACAGCTTCTCCTCCGTGGAAAATTAATTATTATCATGCAATATTACATAAAATTTTATAAACACTAATCATAGCTTGGAAATTATGCTTGTTTACATATGCACTAGAAACATGCAAGCAGCTTCTCCAGCACACACATCCTTGATGGATGAAATTCTTACAAAACACAGTATTACCATTTCCTAGAATAAACAAGCAAAAGTAGCAAAAACTAGGTAATATTTAACCACAACCAAATCATATTCCCTCCTTTCAAAACTCAATAAAAAAAAAAAAAAAAGAATGGACGTTGGTCCTGATTATTTTACCTCACCAGCCACAAGCAAAATGTAATGTGGTCCTTCCTTATGAATCTTCTTCATCCTTATCAGCACTAGTTACTAACGCATTTTTCAGACCCTAATTGAAGAACAGAAAGAAGGCATTAAATCTTAGCATAGGGAAAAATAAAGTACATTACTTCAAATATATGCACTAAATCCAACTTCAATACCTTTAAATCTAGAAAAAAAGTTATTTTTTGGTTGATTTAATAGGCAATACTATCACACTCCATAGAATCCAAACCACAATATAGGGCAATGGCCATGATATAAACCTGGCCTTAATGTCTAACTGTCTAAGATGGGCAGAAGGGCGCATTTAGATGTCTCATATAAGCTAAATATTTTCATTTTGTTTCATGCAATGTGTCGTTTAACGATACTGACATAGGTCATTTCTCAAATGAACCAAACTAGAGAAAAAAACTGAGAGAGATAATATGTGAGAGAGACAGGGGGGAGCAAATTATGTGCATTTAAGATATTTTCACAATGTTGGCAAGCCAATCACTCGATTAATCAAGGAAAAAAATTTAATTTGCATTTTAAATAAACAAAAATCAATAGGTCATGTAAACCAGAGAAAAAGAATACTCCATAAAGTTAAAAAAGAACCAATAAAAATAAAAAAGTTGCTCAGTCATCTGATTGAATGATGGATCTTTCGATATCTGATCAGCTAGTTCCTTAATGCAAGCCGTAGGCATTATATTTTTGCATGGCCTGATGATGAGTCTCTTATAGGGACATTGTATGAGACTTAAAGAAGATTGTAAAGTTTAAATACTGAAGAGAAACCATCTACATATGGACGGATATAAACCTCGAAGTCCGGCCGGACATAACCATCACCTCCGGCCAAACATGCGTCACATTTCCGATTTTACAGAAGGACAAATTCTCTTTCCTTCTTAGCCAACGTCCATAATGATAAACCCATATCATTTCCATCTTAAAACACTTTCCCATTATCTTAATTTCCATATTAACACATTCCATAACTACAAATTACCTTATTAATAATTTCCTCATTAAGGAGATTGCTTCATTATTTGCTGCAAAACCATCACTATAAAAGAAAACCTTCACACAAACAAGGGACATTCTTGGAGATTCGAGTTTTGGAAGCTTGCAACTAATCCTTTGCCAAAAATCAGTGAAGCGTACCCATATAGCTGCAAAATAAAGACCCAAAAAACCTCTTAAATATCTCTCCATTAGATAAAGCCAACAATCAGTTAAGACTGTCAAACATGTTCATAGAACTGAGATACACCTTGGGTAAGACATGAGGGCCCTTATCACTTAATTATGCATTTACTGTTTTGACAGAGTATCTCCGGCCAAACGTACTACATGTCCGACTGGATATACACTAGTCATATATTAACTCCAATCGTATATAAGGCTACATCCAGCAGAACGCTTTCCTACGGTATATAGGATGGAAATCTAGACGTAAATTCTGTAGCGGAATCCGGATGGACGGTAGTGCAGTCTGTACGTGGGAAACAACTCCACGTACCAAGGAAAGAATGTATTTTCTATTTCCTTGTATTTACTAATGTCTTTTCTACTATTCTTGTATATTTAGCATGAATTCTTTCCCGTTTATTTATTATTTATCTTACCAGACTATCTGTTTATATTTTTCTTATTATTGCATGAGTTTTATGATTCGGGATTACACTGCACATTCGGCCAGACTTCCAGTACGTCCTACCGAACATACATCTAAAATGACACCTCCAACCGGTCATTCCTATGTCCGGCCATCCATAGTTAATTTCATTATTTTCTTTTATTGTTGTGATACTGCAATCTGGAAATTATGATTTTCTTTTAAGTTATATTTGTGCTTTTTAGTGTTTTTAAATTACTTTGCATGATATTTGTATTATAAGGCATAAGTAAGGGACGATTCTGAACCCAAACGGGATTAAGGTAAACCTTGCGAGGGGTGTAGTGCGGGCTTAAATAATTTCCAGTGTCTTATACTTGGTGTCAAATACTTAATTCCCTGATTAGTCCCTCGTGGGCTAATTATACTATCTACGGGCTGCGAGTCCAACAGTGTCATGGTCGCCGTCATAGGCATAGCGAGAAATCCTACTTCGCTCCTACCTATGGCGACTCCACTGGGGATAGAGAATCGCCCTTGAAAAATTATCTTGTAGTATCTATGGTGAGATTGAGGTTAACAATGTCTTCATTATTTTTGCATACCCTCTAAGCCCTAATGGCGTCACGTATTGAGAAATCACTTTCACTCAAGGCGGTGGATCGTTGTCTGATGAAACCCATCACTCGGCACGTACCATCGAGTTATAAAAATGAGAGTTCTTTGCCACAGAGAACCTAAGCCTTACCCTACTAAGCCCACATAGTAGCCCATAGTTAATTTTCCCTAGGAATAAGCCTACCTAATGCTTGAGCATGGACCTAACCATTTGAGGTAATCCAACCCTCTTACCATGAAATGAAATGCTTGTTGGGCTTTTTCAACTGGGACAAGTTCGCGTTACATGATAATTGAGCTAAGTGTTTTGAAATGTTCATTGGCCATCTTATATGCAAACCCTATTGGACTAAGAGTGATTAATTATGATCCAAAAGGAGTCAAAAACACGAGTCTGATTCCCATGTTTGGCTTTCATCCAAGGAAAGGGCACGCTTTGCTTTAGGCCCATTTAAGCATACTTAAAAGCTTTCAAACCTAACCCAAAATAACCATGATTACCAAGGGTCTAATTCATCACTTTAAGACAAAAGCACGATTCCCATATTAGGCCTAGTCACATTGTAAATGGATAATGATGGAAAAGAACTAAGGTAGCCAAGATTTACTTTTTAGGATATGAGAGAACGAGTTTATTTACCTCTTGTAGGTGCACGAGCTAAGCCCACCTAGGGCAGATACAAACTTACCACGTGTGTGTGAGAGATAATGTTGGAAGAATGTATGTTGCGTGAACTAACCTCGCATTCCATGCATCTCTTGCATCTTGTTGACCCATTGTGATTAAAGGCATAATTGTGGAGCGTTGGGCTAGAGAGAATAGAAGATTAGTCAAGAAATCAAGCATCGCAACAACGATGCTTCCCGTGGAGATCAGTTGGAAACTAGCATGAATAAGATGACATAACAGCTGCAGACTGTGCTCAATGTCCATACCAACCTGATTACAATTCAACCAACACCTAAAGCGGCGAGGGCCGAGTCTGGTGAAAAGAGGCATGAGGAGCCTGAGAGTGGAGGGGAGGAAGTTCATGCCCTAAATGATGAAGATATGGTAGACTATGCAGCAAGAAGAATCAAAAGGGAGGCTGACCCTAAACTTCAAAAGCTAAAAGAGCAAATGGAGGCATAAACCCAAAAGATTGATAGCAAACATTAGGATTTACTGGATTATATAATGATGTGGCATTCAAGGAGCAGCTTTCGTCCGAATTCAAAATGCCCGACATGGCCAAGTTCTTCAAAAATGGAGACCCTAAGGTACACCTCCGTCAGTATGTGTGCATGATGAGCGCGACTGGACTCTCCTAAAGTCAAATACAGAAAATGTTTGGAATGTCATTAGAGGGAGCACATGTGGTGTGGTACCACAACCTTGAGAAGAAAGAAAAAGATGGTCGGGGAGCCCTGACCGAAGCCTTCTTGAATCAATAGGTCACGAACATGGAGATTGATGTGTCACACATGACCTCAAGAACATAATGCATAATTAAGATGAGAGCTTCAAAGAGTTTATGGATCGCTGGAGAAGCCAACTTCTGATGATGCAGACAGACCATCAGAAAAAGATCAAATCAAGATAATCATTAAGGGTACCAAGCCCTTAATCTATAATAAGTTGAGGAAGATGACCTCCATTATCTTAGACTTTCGACAACTAAAAGTGACTATCATGGACTTGGAAGAAGAAGCAGGGAAGAGCAAGAAGCTCCATAGCTAAAGACAATAGAAGAAGAACCATGGAGGAGGCACAAGAAATGAGGCATCATAGGTGAATATTGTCCAGAAATGAAACTTCTTCGACATGGGAAAACCACTATACCAAGTACTAGAAGAACTGACGAGGCATGGTCATTGAAGCCGCTGGATCCACAACTGAAACAAATAACTAAATATGACAACCCTGCCTACTACTGCGCATTCCACCAGTTCCCAAGTCACGAGACTGAAAGGTGTTCTCGCCTGAAACACGAAATCCAATACTTGATCGATGGAGGCAGAATACCTGATCCTGAGGGGTACCACTCCTAAACATGATTTTTGTATCTCACATTTCCTGATGACTCTTTTCTGAATGTTCAATGAAATAAATTTTGTTTTGCAAAGTTTTATGTCTCTTAATAAGAATGAGCATGTCTAAATTCGGGAAAGTGTTTTAACTTTAGAATCATTAGCAGAATGTTATCCAAACATTACGCACTAAACTTGCATTTAGAATTGCAAAACAATTAGAAAGAATTTATGCTAGCAGCACTTGTAAAAAATGTCAAAACACTTGACATTCATTTGACCCTTTTCCAAGGTTAAGACTGAAATGACACTAGATGATGCAAATAAAAATGTGTGAAAAATTAAAGTAAAAATGAGAAAAAAAAAAGAAAGATGAAAAAGAAAAGAAAAGAAAAAAAAAGGGTAAACCCCACTAAATCTACTCCGCTATTTTAAGTGTTTAGTAACCGAGAGTATCGTGAACTCAATGAGTACTTTCACGTCAATATGGGGGAATGATTTAAGGCCGTACGACACCCCTTGCAAGGTCCGACCTTAAATTCGTTTGGGTTCGGAATGGTCCCTTACTGATGCTAGTATAATACCAAGGTTCAAAAGAGGATCCTCATGTCTAATAATTCAATCACACACATGAGCACTTTATATCACACAGTGCAATAATTTATAGAATTACAAGATATCTAGAAATTATCAAAGCAATAAAAAAATATGGATAAAATATATCTTTCCGTCCTGGCTTCGAATAAGCTAGGCCGGATAATTTTTTTGGCCAGAATTTTTATTAATGTCCGGCCGGGCATGTTGTATATCTAACCGAATTTGGTGTGTAAACCAGAAAGGTTAGAAACATAGAATCATCCATATGACAGTCATAGTATGCTTAAAACCAATAACATGCTAGGGTTGTGCATAATCAGCATAATAAATTGATTATAATGACAATATAAAATAATCAGAACTGATAAAGCAGTAAGAAAATGGACACACGCCACCATTTTCAAGTGGTACCTGAAGCTGTATCCCAAGTGTAAACCTTATTACCCTCTATTCAGAATCGGCTATGGAATTTACGTATGGGTTTTCATCCTATACACCACAGTGAGCAAGCATACGCGGCCGTATATAGTTAGTTTGAGTTGTTGGAGTTACAGTGTGACATTTGTGTGTCTAGCATGACATATATTATATCCGGTCGGATATATGACGTCAAATCAGATTAAGAAAATAAGTAGAATAAAGATTAGAGTGCCCTCAAGTTGTTTACCTTTAGTGTTGTCGGCTCTGAAACACTTTTGAAAACTTGGTTTAGTTGCGAGAAATTGCTGGAGATTAAAAGTTTTAGGGTTACTATTTGTTGTTTTGTTTTTTCCAACGTTAAGAAAGAGAGAGTCAATCCAAAAGTCCTACAGCCGTCCAAAAGTTTGAACCCCATACTGTGTGAGTAATGCTTCTTTTTATAGTGTTTATAGTTCGTAACGTTTTAAGAAGGAAAGTTAGGTTCAGATGGAATTTGGCAAAGAATGAAAGAGGTCGTTTTCTTATGTAAAACTAGAAACATGATACATATCCCGACTGACTTGTAGAATGCGCAGCCGGACATGGTTTTTTATACCCAGCCAACATAGATGACATCCGGTCAGAACTCTGACTTTTGGTTTTTTGGGGTTCATTTCCCTTCCAACATTAGTCCTTACAACCTTTCCAAACTTTCAAAAGTGTTATCAAATGAGACTAATCATTGAGCTATATAAAAAAATACGATGTCTACACAGAATCCGGAGGACAACTTCAAAGAATATGTTGACCATTGGAGGAGCCAACATTTTAGAATGCAAATAAGGCCCTCGGAGAAAGACCATATTAAAATAATTATCAAGGGCACTAAGCCCTCCATCTACAACAAACTAAAGAGGTTGACCTCCATGATCTAAGATATTATACAGTTGAAAGAGATGGCCATGAATATAAAGGAGGAGAGATGGGGAAAATATAAAATATTACAACTAGAATAAGAAGACTGTTGAAGGACCTTATGAAATAAAGCCTAGCCACCCTGAAATAACTGCTATCAAGAATCAGAGATTTTCAAACCTTGGAAAACCTATGTCAAATGTGTTCGAGAAATTGAAGAGGCAAGGTCTATTGGCACTCCTATAACTCAAACCACTATTGGACCTAGCGCCCTGTTACCTCAACCTGAACCAATACTGCTACTTCCACCAGCAAAACCAGACATGACACTGATAGCTTCCCCGCCTCAAACATGAGAAACATGATTATTGCATTACATCTTCCTTTTTCTTATTATGACTTTTTCAAATTGTTCGATGATGATAATAAAATTTAGTCTTTCTTAAGAATATCATGTCTCTTGAAAAATGAGCGTGTCTAAATCTTAAAAGCAATTGTAAACTTTGGAATCACTAGCAGAATACTATTCACAATAGTAGAATACTATCCACAAATACACACTAAAACTTGCAATTAAAATTGCAATGCATGCTTAAGAAGAATTTATGCTTGCATAACTTATAGAAATAATCATAACACTCGACATTCATTTAACCCTTTTCCAAAGTTAAGACTGAGATGATACTATGTTAAAGAGATGACACAAATGAAAAAAATGTGAAAAATAGAGAAAAAATGGACCAAAAAAAAGGAAAAGAGGGAAACTCCGCTATTTGAAGTGTTTAGTAACCGAGAGTATCGTGAACCCCACAAGTACTTTAGCGTCAAACGACAACTCAAACACGACTTAGGGGTGCTAGGGATGAAGATAAGCCCAATAAAAGATAATAAGTATTTGAGAAATCATGTTGATCCTTAACTAAGTGTTAGATTACCTTAGCAGAAGAAAAGATAAAATGAACTAAAATATTAATATTAATCTACATTTGACGCCAGAAGCATTTGAAAGGTGAAACTTATTTGAAATTCAATATCGAATTTAGATAAAGCTCATACTTTGAAAGAGATATAATTTCAAGGAAAAGAGTTTTGAGAAACACGAAAAGTCATTATATGGTAAATGAAATTTGGAAAGCAAAGGTGATAGTTCGGGAACCTCGAGGGATAGCCTAGATGAAAATAGGACGAAGTCTAGCAATACCTCAACAGAAGAAGCGTCACGACTCCTACACTCCTACAAGCTAAAGAGCTAGAATTCAACCAGAGGTCATTTGCATACACGCATACAAACAGCTAACATGTTATTTGCAGGAGATTGAACAAGCAAAAGCTCCCAAGAAACATGATACGCTAGAAGAGCCCCCAAAGAAATGGGGAGATACATAATGTTTCAATTACAGTCAAGAGTTAAAACCTCCAAGACTAAAAGCACCCAACAGTCAGAAGGTTGAGAGTTAGGGGTGAGGCCTACTTAAGAAAGAATACCGGGGGTGAGACCCACTTTAAAGTGAACAATGATTGATGAGGCTCGAAGTGAAACCTTGGAATAATGACGAACATCAAATTTCTTCGAGAATGAAGTGAAACCTTGGGGATGAGGACAAACAAATTCGATAATGTAGTGAAACCTTGGGAGTGAGGACAAGATAGCAGATGAGGATAAAACAACAAACAAATCCGAGAATATGGTACAAACTTTAAGAATGAGGTTGAAGCGTCAAAAAAAAATTCGAGAATGGGGTACATACTTTAGGAATGTGGTTGAAGCATTACATACAACTCCGAGATAGGTATAAACTCTGAGAAATAGGGAATGAATCCTCGAAATCGAAGAGCAGAATGAATCGAGAGAAATATGGAATGAATCCTAAAAATCGAAAAGCCAAATGAATCAGGAGAATTAAGGAATGTATCATCAAGAATGAAGAACCGAATGAATCAGGAGATATAGGAATGAATCATCAAGAATGGAAGAACCGAATAAATCGGGAGAACCTGGAATGGGGAACTAAACCTCGAAGAACCCAATAACTATCATAACAGAGATCAAAACATCTCATAAATGATCAAGGAATTAGAGGGCAAGAGGGTCCAACATCTCAGAATAACATAACCAGAATCGAAAAATCTCACCACCAGTTGAAGCATCGGAATGCTCGAGGGCCCATGAATAAACAAACAAACTACAACACAACTAGATGAGTCCGGCTACGCCTGATGAACCAAATAAGTAAATAATACATGCATGACTTTGATAGACATGTCACTGTTACACACTGCATAAGCCTACCAAAGTGAGGGCGACTATCAACACTGTATTTTTATGCATAACCCGATGGTGAATCTTTTACGGGGACACCCTCTAAAAAATTCAAATATTATAAGGATGAATGCGAGGAAGGAAATGAACTTCAGGAAACACAACCAAAAGCTAGCCATACATCACATATGTCTGGCCTACCTTTTTCCAAGCCCATAAACCCGGTCGCATATTCCTTGAAAAACCCTAAATCCTACCGGACAAGCACAACTATCATTGAATAATTATCTATTATCAAAGACACGGGATCTAATTATGGCCGGTCAGATATATAATTCAAATTACAAAACCGGCTAGACAGGGCTTAAATGGTCAACGCGCATGCAAATTGCCCATAGCTGAAGTCACGAAATGATAAACGTCCCGCCAGACATATATTTCAAATGATTCATCTGGCTGGTCATGAGTCGAGCATTTCACACTCCAGTAATCCAGAACATCAGACATAAAGGAGAGAATAAGAGGATTTTGTATCCCCGCTTGTTTTTCAACCCAGACTTCCTTATTGTATATAAATGGAGCTCTTTCCCCTCATACGGAGGTAGTTTTCAAAGATAAACCCAAGAATCTCAAGAAAAATCACTACTGAAATAGTGACATCCTAAAAAGAGAAATAATTATTCACCTTTCTTTGGTGTTCCCTTTAACCCAGTACAAATCCAGCATCCACCCGGCGATCAAAGGTGTTTTCTAAGCCACAACATACACATAAATGTAGGACCTGAGGGAATTTTTTATTTCTACGCATTTTCGAGACTCTATTTTGACACAATATCTCCGACCGGACTTACACCACGTAAGGCTAGATATACACACACGTCCGAACGCATACATATATTCGGCCGTCCTAACTATTTTCTGTATTTTATTACATGCTTAGTTATTTTATATGTCAAAATTGGTTTTATTCCTCCATACATGTTTAGTAATTTGTTTTACTATTTTAATATGTGATATGCATGTTTTTACTTTACTGCCCAAAATAATATGCATGCAGTGCTTGCTTAGTGTGTGACCTATGAACGATGTCCCACCGAAAATGTATGATATCTAGTCATATGATCACATGGTATATAAGATAGAAACCCATATGTAAGCTCTATAGCAGATTGCAAATGAACGGTAATATGGTTCACACTCGGGATATAACTCCATGTACCAATAGAATATGGCCATTTCATTATGAATACATTGAGAATGCTTGTTTATTATATCTACTATTTTGAATGAATGTTTATGTGTTTCTGGACTACACAGTACATTCGGCCAGACTTCCAGTAAGTCTGGCCGGACATGAAGATTGAATTTTATATCCGGATGACTTTAGGCCATGTCCGGCCAGACTTCTCCGAGGCTAGGCGCACCTAATATGTGTTTTAGCCTATTTTAGCTTGTTTATTTATTGTTGTATTGTTTATTTTCAGCACATAAACTTTATTACTTACCGCCTTTTATTTTCTATTTGCACCTTGTATGCTTTATAAATTGTATTGCTTTGTTGACTTATAAAACATAGGAATACCTCTTTTGAGCGTAAATATTATACTGACATCAGTAAGGGACTATTCTGAACCCTAACGGGTTTAAGGTCGAACATTTACGAGTGGTGTACTGTGCCCTCAAATCATTCCTTGTGTCGCATACCGGGTGGCGACTCTATTATTCTCTGGGTAGTTCTTTCGTGGGATTATCTGTACACTCATACGAGCCTAATAGTGTTGTGGTCACCGATGTCATAGACATAGTGGTTAACTTCAATTCGCTCATACAATAGCAGTCCATTTCATTGCTCGTTTTAGAAGATGAGGAACCGATGGAAGATCTACCTGCCAAAAATAGAGTTCGTAAAAATGACACAAAGAGGGTTGGACATAGAATTGAGGAATAAATTCTAAGGGATGGAGTTCAAGGACTTTTATGAGTTATTCACCAAAGTGACTGAGTACGAGGAGTTATTACGAGAGGAAATCCACTGGAGGAAGACGGCCATGGGATCCTAATACTAAGAGGCAGATGCGTAAGGAATTTCGGTGGCAGATATCAATAGTTCGAGATCCTATATATATCCTCTTCTAATTAAGAAGACACCAAAAGCATGGAGAATGCGGCAAATTCTAATACTGCCAAGTTCTCATTCGATGAGGCCAAGACCGGGGAAATTTTTTATTTTTTCCTGAAAGATAAGTTATTAACTTTGCCTCATGATCACAAAATTCCTACCAAAGATGAGCTTAACGGAACAAAGTTCTATAAATATCATAACTCCTACAATCATTCAACTAACTCTTGTTGGGGTTTTAAACGTTTGGTACATGACATAATTAATAAAAGAGTTTTAAAGTTTCCTTAGAAAAGAAACAATGTTAGTTGATGAAGACCTATTTCCTTTAGTGGCTAATGTGAATACTTCCACTTTTGATTTGAGAGAGATGTTGAATTCCAAGAGGAGGTAGGGGAAAGAACACATAAGCCCGACCATGAGGGGGGTAATTCGTAAGATTTGGGTTCCTAAGAAGTATTCAGTGTAAGAAGATAAGCAGGACAAAGTACTACTAAGTAGTAGTGCACGAGCAAGACTCAGTTTCCTCTAAGAACCAAGACATATCATCAACTTTCTTCCTAGAGAAAATAACTGATATTCGTGGCCCCTCCAGTGATTAGGAGCAAGAACTAGTGGTACAGAGTAGAGAATAAAAAATTTCCTAAAACTTTTCCAAAACTTAGAATAAGAGGTTTCTACGTCAAAAGGCAACCATGAGGATGAAAGAGGAGATGTGAGAGCCTACAGAGGAAAAGTCAAAATTTTACATGGAGTCCACCGAGGATGAGGAATCAGTGGTAGCTAAGAGGATTTATCTCAGGACCAGCATGCGGAGAACACTTTCATGGTGGGAGGAGTCATTGCTCCTTTTAGTTGTGCCACAGCAAGACTGACTCTACCGTTAAACTTCTGTTGACGGCTAATTTCGGTCTCAGGGTAATATGGAAATATTACCCCAGAACAACCCTCCCTCAATAGTGAATTTGTTTGGTTATAGGGGGAACCCAAAACAAATTTAACAAAAGACAGATAAATACACCAATCGACAAAGAGATTTAATGTGGTTCGGCAGATAGGATCCAACTTACATCCACGAGCACAAAACGGATGATCTTTTTATTACTGAGATATGCTTCTCTGATATCTCTTGTGTTTACAAGTCTCATGGTAATGATATTCATGTTGATGCCCCTTACTTACACTTTCCCTATCTATTTATAATAGTGAAGAAATTAGATTCCTTTTCCCATAAGGATTCCTAGTTGAAAACTACCTTCACTTCCCATATCATATTAGGATACTGACTCATCAACCTTTCCCCATGAAAGTAGGATAACTTATCTCCTTACCCCATAAGAATATGATAACTTATCTCATTACCCCATAAGAATAGGATAACTTATCTCTTTATCCCATAAGAATAGGATAACTTATCATCTGGAGCATATCTCGCTATCTGATCGGTCTTTATGAGGTCGGTCACAATGGTCCTCTGAACTGAGAATGCTGCTATCGATCTAACAATACTGTCAACCCGAGCTTAAGTGGTCGGTCACTGATCACCAAGTGCTCGGCCCCTTACCATTGGCGTATGCAACATCGAATGGTCGGGTCGGCATTAGTGGTCTCGATCAAGAAGGGAGTTACAATTTTACCCCTACCGTACTACTTAAATATCATAGTGCTTAAAAAACACCATCAACATCTATCCCCTAGTTCTCGGTAACAACGAGTTTGCGAGTTGATGTCGGGAACTATAAAAAAAATGGTGTGCCGATGAATCCGTCGGTGGTCACTCCAGGAACCGCAGAGAAAAATGCCTTGGCTGCAAATCTGGTCCTTCCTGCCACCTCATGTGCTCAATCAATGAGGATCCCGATATCTACCTGTGTGAGAAAATGCTTTGCCCTTATGCTGATGACGATCGACTCGGTGGGACGTCACCCGACCCCGAGCTGAAAGAAAAACTTGGCTCTGGGGGAATGTTACATCCCCAGTCCAAAGAAGCCGACTCGGTGGGACGTAACCCGACCACGAGCTGAATAAACCATAAGGCCTCGACGGAACGAAATCCAGCCCCAAGCCGAATAACCAAGCGGCCTAGGCGGAACGAAATCCAGCCCCAAGACGAATAACCAAGCGGCCTTTGCGGAACGAAATCCAGCCCCGAGCTGAATAAACAAGTGGCCTCGGCGGAACGAAATCCAGCCCCAAGCCGAATAACCAAGCGGCCTTGGCGGAACGAAATCCAGCCCCGAGCTGAATAAACAAGTGGCCTCGGAGGAACAAAATCCAGCCCCGAGCTAAATAAACAAGTGGCATCGGCGGAACGAAATCCATCCCCAAGCCGAATAACCAAGCGACCTTGGGGAAACAAAATCCAGCCCCGAGCTGAATAAACAAGTGGCCTCTACATAACGAAATCCAGCCCCGAGCCGAAACAAACATCGATCTCGGCGGTATAAGAGGAGACCCGAGCCGGAAAGAAATATCGGTCTCGGCGGTACAAGAGCAGACCCGAGCCGGAAAGAAACATCGGTCTCGGCGGTACAAGAGCAGACCCGAGCCGGAAAGAAACATCGGTCTCGGCGGTATAAGAGCAGACCCGAGCTGGAAAGAAAAGAAACATCGGTCTCGGCGGTACAAGAGCAGACCCGAGCCGGAAAGAAACATCGGTCTCGGCGGTACAAGAGCATACCGGAGCCGGAAAGAAACATCGGTCTCGGCGGTACAAGAGCAGACCCGAGCCGGAAAGAAACATCGGTCTCGGCGGTATAAGAGCAGACCCGAGCCGGAAAGAAACATCGGTCTCGGCGGTACAAGAGCAGACCCGAGCCGGAAAGAAACATCGGTCTCGGTGGTACAAGAGCAGACCCGAGCCATAAAACATATATGAACAAAACGAACTCGGCGGTACAAGAGTAGACCCGATCCGTAAAACAAATATCAAAACCATTGTGTGGGCCATAACAAACAAGCATAATCAAATGTCAGCCTAAAACAGAAGAGGTCTTACTCACATTTTCGGGATCTGTTGCCTTCCGCTTTATCGCCTATTCTCCGACTTGCTCCTGCTTCAAGACCCTCATTATTCGTCTCTTCCATCCTCTCCAGTTTGTCCATCATGGATTTTAGAAGGATTTGATTTTCTGTTGAACTCCCTGACGACCAGTGATTTCCATCTTCTGCCATCGTCTTACCACGCGAGCTGCTTTTTGTTGGAGCTCCCCACAGACGGCGCCAACTGTTGACGGCTGATTTTGGTCTCAGGGGCAATAAGTGTTTTTTACTCCCGAGACAATCCTCCTCCAACTGTGAATTTGTTTTGTTTATGGGAAACCAAAAGCAAATTTGGCAAAAGATAGATAAATACACCAATCAACAAAGAGATTTAACGTGGTTCGGCGGATCAGATCCAGCCTACATCCACGAGCACAGAACGGACGATACTTTTATTACTGAGATATGCTTCTCTGATATCCCTTGTGTTTACAAGTCTGATGGTAGTGATATTGATGCTGATGCCCCTTACTTACACTTTCCTATTCTATTTATAATAGTGAAGAAATCAGATTCCTTTTCCCATAAGGATTCCTAGTTGCAAACTACCTTCACTTCCCATATCCTATTAGGATACTGACTCATCAACCTTTTTCCATGAAAGTAGGATAACTTATCTCATTACCCCATAAGAATAGGATAACTTATATCCTTACCCCTTAAGAATATGATAACTTATCTCTTTATCCCATAAGAATATGATAACTTATCATCTGGAGCATATCTCGCTATCTGGTCGGTCTTTATGAGGTCGGTCACAATGGTCCTCTGAACTGAGAATGCTGCTATCGATCTGAAAATACCTGTCCACCCGAGATTAAGTGGTCGGTCACTGATCACCAAGTGCTCGGCCCCTTACCGTTGGCGTATGCAACATCGAATGGTCGGGTCGGCATTAGTGGTCTCGATCAAGAAGGGAGTTACAATTTTACCCATGCCGTACTGTTTAAATATCATAGTGCTTAAAAAACACCATCAACAACTTCCAAACGAAGAGTGAGAGAAAAACTGTAGGAATAGAACATTTAACAGAAGCTTCAAGGAAAACACCTTTTTTGGAGGAAGACAAGAATAAGAGGCCTTATTATGGGGGTGACTATCCAAGTTGTGGCCTTAATGCACAAACTTGAATAAATGATGATCCAAAGGTTCTTGACCATGGAAGAACAACACACCAGTGATAATAGAGCAGCAGCGTGAGGGGAGACCTTGAGTGATGAATGAGCTATGGCTGTAGACGGTATCAGATTCGCAAAGGAAAAAGTGGCAGTTGCAGATGGAGCACGAACCATGGTGGCTTCATGGGCTGAGTTACGTATGCCGGTTGAAGAATGAGTGACTGGCCATGACGGCGAGCTTCCTATCGTGCTGAAGGTGGATGGAGAAGA
>SKCR01000858.1:0-28653 GCA_019454045.1 Zanthoxylum bungeanum
TACCGAATGTGGGCTTTATTCCCGAACTGTTATCGTGAGGTGGTCCATTCCCGAACCGTTACTGTGAGGTGGCCCATTCCCGAACCGTTACTGTGAGGTGGTTCATTCCCGAACCGTTATTGTGAGGTGGTTCATTCCCGAACCGTGCTTCCATTCTTGGAGTGCCATTCCCGGCTTGTTCATTCTTGAACTATCCATTCCCAGACCATATCTCTATTCTCGGAGTGTCATTTCCGACTTGTTCATTCTTGAACTCTGCTCCATTCTTGGATTGCCATTCTCGGCTTGTTCATTCCTGAACTGTCCATTCCCGGACTATATCTCCATTCTCGGAGTGCCATTCTCGGCTTGTTCATTCCTGAACTGTCCATTCCCGGACTATATCTCCATTCTCGGAGTGCCATTCTCGGCGTGCTCATTCTCGAGCTGTGCTTCCATTATCGGAGTGCCATTCTCGGCGTGCTCATTCTCGAGCTGTCCATTCCCGGACTATATCTCCATTCTTGAGTGCCATTCTCGGCGTGCTCATTCTCGAGCTGTCCATTCCCGGACTATATCTCCATTCTCGGAGTGCCATTCTCGGCAGAACTGATCTGATGTAATGTGGGCCTCGCCCCCAGAATGCCATACCCGGCAAGACTAATACTGATGTAATGTGGGCCTCGACCCTGGGACTCATTCCCAAACTGTGTTTGATGTGGGCCTCGACCCTGGGACTCATCCCCAAAACTGATGTTGAAGTGGGCCTCGGCCCCAACTGCTACTGACATGGGCCTCGCCCCCAGATTGATGCTGATGTGGGCCTCGACCCTTGGGACTCATCCCCAAAACTGATTGCTGAAGTGGGCCTCGGCCCCTACTACTACTGTCATGGGCCTCGCCCCCAGATTGATGCTGATGTGGGCCTCGACCCTCGGATTCATTCCAAAATTTTACTGATGCGGGCCTCGGCCCTGGGATTCATTCCCTGGATCCATTCCAAAATTCTGCTGATGTGGGCCTCGACCCTGGGATTCATTCCCTGGATTCATTCCAAAATTCTGCTGATGTGGGCCTCGACCCTGGGATTCAATCCCTGGATCCATTCCAAAATTCTGCTAATACTAGGCTATTTCGCATTATCGATGTCTAGTCTCAATAATACTACGACTAGGGATATTTAATCATTAAACCTTACGTGGATTAATATTGTCTCATATCTTATTAATCTGGCACAAATCATATGGACTTTTATCATTTATATATCGAAGTAATCTAATTACAAAATGATAAAAGTGAAATTTCCTTTGTCACATAGTAAATTTTTATAACAACACCATGTTATGTACAAATAGTGATTCTATAGGTCATAATTGTCCAACAATCTCCCATTTGGCCAATATCCAATCACTCAAGTGTCTTACACCTGAACTATGTACGGGTCGCTCAAACTTCTGTTGAGAAACAGCTTTCGTTAGCGGATATGCAAGATTATCATCTGATGTAATTTATTCGATCATCACATCGCCACGATGTATGATCTTACGAATAAGATGAAATAGTTGAAGTGCATACATAGATCATTGATGAGACCGCGGTTCCTTAGCGTGTGCTGTAGCCTAGCTCAGCTGCTAACAGAACTATTCCTAATCCAATTAGGAATATTATAGATCCAAAATTCTTCTTTTGCTGCCTCAGCTGCACTAATGTTTTGCTTTTGTTATTTATTCGGCAACAGTAACTTGCTTAGCAGATTTCCAGCTCACTGTTCTGATATTCAAACTATATACGTAACCTTATTGCGACTTATAGTCGTCTTTATCGGTTTAGAAACTTGCAGCGATGAACCCAGTCACCTCAAGTTCTATTTTCCCTATATTATCTGAGAGCATCCTTAGTTCGTCCAAGATACTCAATGATGTCTTTTACATTAATCCAGTGACCATCATCTGGATTGGCTTGATTGTGACTCCGTATGCTCAAAGTATATAAGACGTCAGGTCACGTACATATATTTCAATATACGAGTTCTCAGAGAGTGCCAACAACTTTTAGATCTATCCCAGTAGATCCTTATTCCTAGAATAAAGATTGCCTCTCCCAAGTATTCTATGGAGAATTTTCATGAAAGCTAAGCTTTCACCGATTGCATTTTGGGAATGTGACATTCAAAAAATAATATATCATCATTATATAGGACAATCACTGTCAGTGCGCTCCCACTAACCTTCTTATATACACAAGAATCATCTTCGTTTTGAATTAAATCATATACCATTATGATTACATCAAAATGATGGTTCCAAGAATTCAATGCTTGCTTCAATCCATAAATGGATCGATTTAACTGGCATATCTTGTTTGCATGTTTTTGGTACAAGAAAACCGTCAGGTTGTATGTAAACATCCTTTAATAGGTTTCCATTGAAGGAAAGTGGTTTTGATGTTCAGCTGCCATATTTCATAAATGAAATATGCAGCATTAGCAAGCATTATCTGAATGGATTTAATCATGCCAATGGATAAAAGATTCATCGTAATCGACACCATGTTGATGACGATACCTTTTTGGTACAAGCCTAGCATTGTATGTTTGTATATTGCCACCCATGTTTGTCTTCCTTGAAGACTCATTTAGTACCAATTGGCACAATGCCTTTAGGTACATCAACCAGGGTGTAAACTTGGTTGGTATACATGGAATCCATTTCGGACTTCGTGGCACTTTGCCATTAAAGGGAGTCGATACCTTGTATCACTTCTTCATACGTAGCCGGTTCGTATTCCTCAATAAGATTGACATCTTCATGAGGTGAGATCAGAAACTCATACCTCTCAATTTGTATTCTGACTCTCTCCGACCTACGCGGTTCTTGTATATTTGAAGATTATTGGTATAGTTTCATCACTGATGAACTCTTTGTGTTATATTAAGGAATCGGTGCCTGGAATAGTATTACTTTGATTTTCATCGAGTTTTACTTTCCTCCAACTTACCACTGCATATATAGGAATTCCTCTTAGGAATACCGCATGGAGAGCAACAATTACATTGTTCTATTATGAGTTGTATAAGTATTATACTTTGGTTTCCCTATGACAGCCTACAAATTAGGCAATTATCCGGTTTAGGTTCTAGTTTAGTATCATCCAAACATATGCCCAAGATTCTCAAATCTTCAGGAATGAGAAAACATGGTTTCTTTCATGTTCATATCTAATATGAAGTCTGTCTAAAAGATTTTCGTGGAACCTTATTCAAAATAAGTATTGCACTGTTTAATGTGTATCCTCGAAGGGAAATTGGTAGCTCAGAGCGACTCATCATCAACCTTACCATGTCCAACAAAGTTCGGTTTCTCTGTTCGGGTATACCATCAAATTGAGGTGTTCTGGGAGTAGTCCACTATGAAAGAATACCATACTCTTTCAAATTGGTGAGAAACTTATTGCTTAAGTATTTCCATCATGGTCCAATCGTGATGTTTTAATACTCTTGCTGGTCTGTTTTTATACTTCGTGTCAAAACTCTTTGAATTTATCAAAAGTTTCCGATTTATGTTTCACAAGAAACACATAACCATAACGAGATGCAACATTCGTAAAGGTTATGAAGTATTCATATCCACCTTTTAGGCACTTTGCCTAATAAACTAGATTCGTAGACTTCATTTGAATTAGATCAAATCTGTCCTAGTACCCACTCTTCGAAATTGTGGATATATGATTCTTGTTAATGTGTCCCAGAAAACAATGCCACTATTAAGTCTCAACAGATTATTCAATTTTAGCTTTTGTTTGTCATATTATTTGTTTGAGATTCATTTATATTCTAAATATAAATACTGTTATTCACATCTAATGTGCTTATCTCAATATCATCTTTATAAACAAAAGACTTAGTGTTCTAGAATAGAAAGGTATACCCGCAACGGTTTGAACTAGATATAGAGATAATGTTTCTAGTCAAACTAGGTATATTATAACAATCTCCTAATTCAAGTACATGCCCCAAGGGTAGTTCTAAAATTTAGGTATCTACGGCCAAAACAATAACTCATGTCATGTTTCCGACTCATAGGTCCATCTCATCTGAAGCAAGTATCCTGCTAATCAGTAGATCCTGTACATCAATACATATATTTATGTACCACATCCAGTGTCAAAAATCCAATTTTAAAATTAGTAGTGGACATATTTATAACAAAGATATTTGAAGTCGGAGCCTTGCCCGTCTTCACTTCCTTCATGTCTGCATTGTCCATATGGCATTCACGCTTCTAGTGACCCCATTTGCTATAGTTTAGGCAGAAATCTTGGTATATGTCATTTGTCTTCCTAGAAGACTGACGATTTTACCTTTGCCCCTTTTATAAGCTCTGGATGTGCCTCCTTAAGCATAGCCATCAACTCTCCAAGAGTTTTCTCTTGGTTCATAATGAATCTGGGCCACCATTCGGGCAGAGACTGTAAGATCAAATCTTTGGAAGTCTTGGCTAGGTAGGTAATGCCCAGTTAACCTAACTGTTCGATGTCAGCAATCATCTACGACACCTAGTGCTCGACATATGTATCCTCTGACATACGCGAGCGGAAGAGCTTCTTTTGCAATTCGTCACTTCTAAGATCTAAGGTTAGATCTATGAAGATCCTTTAATTTCAACATCATTGGATAAGAATCTAATCCTTAGTTCTGACGAAGGAATTAAAGAGTCATTGCGGAAAGCATAACGGATTGAGCACCAAAGTTATCATCACCATGAGTCTTCCAAAACACATGCTCTACTATTTGCTCAACTCCGGGCTCAAGCTTGAAAGTTTTCTCTATCAAATTGAATAACTTCTCTGTTCCCAGGACTGTCCTAAGGTTCTATTCCCAATCTGAAAATTGGAGCCGTTTAAATACATTTTCACCCAGGATTATGTTATAAACGCTAATCTTTCAGTTATCTTGATTCCAATAGTCCAACTATCCAATCAACGATTTCGGGTACAATTGAATATAATGATTACTACAGTCTAACTATATAATCAACTATAATTGATCGGTTACATTCAAATGCATTGATTACTATAATCCAATTATATAACCAACTACAAATGAAGTAGTTTGAATACAGTCCGACTGTTAAATTAAAACAACAATTGAATATTAGTCCAACTAATATATTTATAAATAATTAATGATGAAATATGAAATGAGCGTGTATTGGCAAGTATCTAAACGCAATTGAAAATTTAATACTTGCTTCCACTATTTTTCGACGAGCCTCTAACCCTCTGTGGAGTACTCGGGAAACCTAGTTTCCTATTGGGCTAGGATCCCGTTAAATAACACACAACCTTGACTTTGGCCAACAAGTTGTATTAAACTTAACTAGATAGATCTCTAAGATCAATTGAATCTCATCCAATTCCTAGATCCAGTAGATAGACCTCCAAGTTCGAAACATATATCCAATATATGCCAATATATCCAATATATTCCCTAACCTTTTTTCCTCTAAATCAACTAAGCCTTGGCTTTGGCTTAACAAGCTTAATGAAACCAGTTAAGCGTTACCCATTGACAATGGGAAAACTTAGTAATCGAGGCCGATGAACAAGAAGTGACCTTGACTTTGGCCAAAAAATCACAACTTGCCCAAGACGTATAATATGGAATAAAGCTTTCATGATTCAAACACATACGCGATGGACAAAGGTCTTGACTTTGGCCAACAAACTAATGCCAATCTTGGATCTTGAGAGAGAATCACTCAATGGAATGAAAAATGCTTAAAATAAACTGAGGGTTTTGGTCGCGATTTGGCAACCAATTATTAAATTTAATTAGGTCTCATCATACACCCTTAATCATGCATTCTAAAACCAATATAAGGCACGTTAAAATTAATAATGATATGCGGATGGATATACAACAAATTGTTCCTAGAACAAATCTCTCCATTTCCTCTCTCCCTCTAGCAATATTCATACTGCTACCCAACTACATAATACTTCTAAAGAAACCTCATTTACACTGAGGGGAATTAGTGAGAAGAGAAATACAATGAGAAAAGAGGTAATAGGCTGGACATGCAGGTCCAATTTAATAAATTCTAAATTTATTACATCAATTTCCAAAATTACCCTCCCCCTTCTAATATCCATCTGATATACATTATTCATACATACATCCAAGTATTCACACAAAGCATGTTATCAATTAATCTAATCCAATTAATTAATCTTTGATTAATGACCATCCAATGTTCAAACAACGATTTGATTTGCGCGAGTGCAACTCATTTAAGAATAAATGCTCAAAGTACGTATTCTTGAATTATATCGAACTACAATCTTAATTCCAAATTAAATTATATTTAATACTAATTCATATTTAATTCTAAATTAAATAATTACACTTTTAATAGTGCCCTTTAGACTTGGATTCCAAATCCAATCTTTATAGGTCTCAAATGCCCATTAGTATCAAATACTATTCAATTAAAGTCCAATGGGCTTTTAATTAATTCTTTAGGCATGGGCTTTGGCAATTATGGGTCAAACCCAAGATGCCAAGACCCAATTAGGAATCACCCCATGGCAAAAATCAATTTAGGCCCATTAGGCCCAATTAAAATTTTAAAGGCCCAATTATCATATTTGGACTTTATGGAAATGGTTTTAGGCCCAATTAGATCCAACCAATTATCCTAAACCAAACTTGGCCCAACCAAGCCCATTAAGCCCAAATACAATAAATTAAATTAACTCATTATTCCAAATTACAAATTAATTCGATTCAAGTGTAATTAACACAATTAATTAACTAATCCATTGTTTCCAAAACACTAATTAAATCAATTAATTATGCTCAACATTTCCAATTCATGTTCAACACAAATTGAAGCAAAATCAATCTAATAACATGCTTCAAGGCTCATGGTAATGACAACAAAATTAACATCCAATTTGATTTCAATCTAATTAACCATGAGCATTCATAGGTCATGTATTTGGCCAAGCTTAAGATTTAGGGATTTTTTATCTAATCAATATTTCACAAATCCAACAATGCACAAATCCAATTCAACATCATATAAACATAACCAAATCATCAATTTAGGAAAATACATAGTCGAAGCATAAATTCCCAAATAAAGTCCATGAACCCTATAATTCCAAATCAAACTTAAATGGCTCTGATACCATTTTTAGTGTTCCTAGAACATGCCAAGTTCATCTAAGAGTGATTTGTGTGTGAATACATCAAAATTAAGTTGCGGAAGACTTACATTGACCGAATGAGTTTCAAGACTTTTCATGTTGAATATGAAGCTCCAAGCTTTCTTTCAGTGTTTCCAACACTTAGGTGAATCTCCATATTGTTGAGGTCAAATCAGAGAGGCGCAGCGGAAGGAGCGCTGTTGGGGTGAAATCGTAGTTTAAAAAATTTTTAAACTTAAGAATAAATTATTTAATATCTAATATTAATAATTCATCCATATTTCACCTAAATGTATTTATTCGATATCATATAACGACATAAATAATATAGAAACATCGCGAAACTTTTACGAAAATATTTTTCCGTAAAATAGAATAAAACGCGTTTTCGGCCGAACCGACCGACCAATGCTCATGGGAACTGCCCAGGTCAGCCCCTAAAACATTTGGACAGTTCGTAGGCTGCCAGAATAGTGACCAGTTCGCTGTTTGGGCTGCCGCTACCCGGTAACTCTATTTTTCACCGTTTTCGCGTATTTTCACTCCGAAATCATTTCTGATAAATATTTTTCTTGGGCAATAAAAATAATCTAATTTATTTTAATTAATCAATAAATAAAAACTGAATTTTTATCAGAAAAATCAGATTTATCATTAATTGCAATAAGACCCCAAAGTTTTGCAATTTAATCATTTTAGTTTTTAAATATGTCAATTAAATATTTAATTGATTCCAAATCAATCCCAAAATAATTTTTATAATTTTTCAACAAAACCAGAAACTTTTTCAGATTTGCAAAAACGGCCCAATAATTTTCCAGAATTATGAAAAAGCCCCTGAACTTTTCCTTAATTGCAATTTGGCCCAATTTGTTCAAAACACATCAAGATAAAATCCAATTAATCCCCAATTTGACACGCATCAAATATACATCAAATTATATCATATATATGAAAAGCCACAAAATTGAATGGGTTAACAACCTTAATTTCATAAATTACTCAAATTGGACAATTTACATTAAATTGATAAAATTCAGTACTTTAATATTTCAATTACCACAACAATCAAGTCTCACCATCATGAAACAACTTAAGAACAATTCTAGGTCATTTATGAATGGCTAAGCAACTCTAGAATGGCAACTTTAATTTTCTAATTAATTTATTAAGCTTAATTACACTAATAAGCTTATAGATTAATCATACATGCTTAATACCTTCTAACAAGCTTCCAACAAATTTAATTACATACATAAGAGTATAGAGATCATTCATAGCAACACAATTGAAGATGAGAATAACAGAAACAATTTCTACCTTGAAGAAAATTGAAGAACACTTACAAAATTTCTAAAAATTAAGCTTTCTTCGTTTTGATTTTCCTTCAAATCCTCTCAATTCACTTTGTAATATTTTTTTGAAATTGTCTTTGTATGAAAAATGAATCAAAATAATTTTGATATACAAATTTCATTAATTTCAAAATTATTGATAACAAAAATAAATAACAATTATTTTATTTTGTTCAAAAATCATTGGCACACATTTTGCAAAATTAAAGTTAACACTTTATCTTTATTAAAGCAAACAAAATGTGTTCTAATGGTCTCATGCCATTTCCAAGATTAATCATTAAAAACGATATTTACTTTATTAATTAATTTAATTATTTATCAATTAAATAATTAAATCATAAATATAAATATCTTAAATATATGTATTATATTTACTTTAAATATCTCAAATACATATATTAATGATATATGTCAAATATCACAAATTGATATTTTATTAATGTGTATTTAATAAAATCAAGTATTAAATACAAATACACATTAATTCAGAAATGACCGTTAGGTCCTGATCGCATGTATTTTTCGTTTAACCATTAAACGAATTATAAATAATTAGTATTATTCATAACAGTTGCCCTAGTGCTCTACGAGTATATTTCATTAGTGAGACTCTCTAGATTCAGGCATATCCGTCACAAAATCTAATTTCTTGTTCATAATTCACCCACCCGTAAATTATGACGACCACGGATAAACTCGCTGAATCATACAGGTCAAGGTCACTGCATACGTATAATCCCTTCGTCACAGGTATCCTAATTATTCCAGAGATATAGATGAAAACATCAAATCTCTATAAGAATAATCTCGTCGACGTATCAATTAGCAATCTCCAAATAACTTTCGGAACTCTCTTCCAAAGTATACTATGGCCATAGATTTAATAGATTGCTAATCACAAATTGACTATCTATGCTCTGTACACAGAACTGACGGATCCTTTCTTGATACACACAGGATATCATGAGCATGGGACCACACCCAAAGAACAGGCGCAGGTCTGATCTAAATAGACTGATGACGTGACTGTCATCTAAGTGTGTAGGATAACTAATATATCCACAGTGGTATCTCAAGTCAAAGAATCACTATGCTACTGACCTATAACGACCTTAGTAGATAAGTCACTCGAAGAGGCTTAATCTTCTTTCCTCTTACGGAACATTTAATAAGTATTGAACTAATTAGAAATAGTAGGTGCATATTTGAATAAAATGAAAGCTATTATTCTTATTATTATTATATGGGATTGATAGTAATAAGTAGAGAATGTGATTGGGCTTTAAGGGTTAAGAAAATTAAACGGAAATGAGTGAAGCCCGAGCCCATTTTCCTTATTTTTATTGTTGAAGTTTCCATATCTTTCTAGTAAATGCTTGGATTAAAAAGAAAAATAAAACATTTCCCTCCCTTTTGAAAAAAAAACATGAAGGCAGTGGGAGAAAGAGAAAGAGACGTGAGATAAGGAGAGGGGTAGAGATTAGGATTGAAATCTTCTTTCTTTTCTTGACATCTTTTGCATTAAATTTGGTTTGCATTTCTAAATAGTCTTCAAGGGAGAAGAAAGAAAGAAAGATTGAAGTAACTGAGGTAATGTGCTCTTGGCCCATTTTGTAAAACTTTGGATTTCAATGAAAGAATGGTTGAAGTATGTTGTAAGGTTGATGAGAATGAGATTTAATGGGTTTGGTTGATGAAATATGATTTCTTTTGGGTAACTTAGTTTGTTTTTCCCAAATTGTGGGTTGTGTAAGATAATGGATTTTGAGTGATAATAAGATGATTTGGGTGTTTAGAAGGTTGATAATGGTAATTGGAATCTTAATATGAATCTTGGAAGTGTTTTGGGTTGCTTGGGAATCCATTGTTTTTGGTTTGGAGTTGCAGTTTTCGCTGGGCAGTTTCTGCCCAGCAAAACGGCCTAGCGTCGCGACGCCAGCTGGCTCTGCGTCGCGACGCCCGTAGCAGAAACCAAAAAAAAATCCTGGTGAAATAGAGCGTGAACCTAGAAGCCGTACAATACTTTTAGGGTCTATTCAAATATAGGAAGAGTCTTAATAAGGACTTTTAGTGGTATTAACATGTGAAGATTGTTATGAAACAAATTTTATGACTTGGAACTCTAACTCTGTGTTCTTTTCTCTATAGACACTCGTCAGGAGCCGCGCTCATCCCCAACCGCATAAAGGAGCTTATTTGGGCATAATCTGTGAGTGGAGATTTGTTTTCCTTTATAGTTGGTTTTCTTTTTCACAATAAACTGCTTTACATTTAAAGTTCTATTTCAAAACTTTAATCAGCGTTTTAAGGCGTTAGTCTTTATTTATTTACAGATATTATTTTAGCCAATAATGATTTGGAATGATATATTTTTAGACTTGATATTTATATTTTTGGGGCATGAGGTAAAAACTCACCCTAGTATGTAACGTGATAGCTGGAATTGACGGATTCAGTAGCATGTGCACATGTGGAGGACTGAGGGGACGCTCTCAGATCCTCGAGCAGGACTAGGGATTATAGAGTCCCGAAATCCTGATTTAAGAGTTGGGTGGCTACACTGCAGTGGAATTATGGTCATGGGTATAGAACTCTACATTGCCAGTTGAGTATTGGTCCTGGACGTAGGATACCACCATTTCTAGAGATGCGCAGTTGAGTGATGGCCCTAGGCATTATAGTTTTAGACATCTTCTTTATCATTTCTTTCATTATTAATTCAGAAGTATTTCTTAGAAATGTTTTGTTAAAGAGAGGTTTAAGTTTACTTTAAGAAAGTTTTCCTTTAAAAGATTTTCTTTTAGTTTAAAGTTTCTTGATTATATTTTGATATGTCTTTTTTCTTTTGTAGCTCTACTCACTGAGATCCTCTGGACTCACCCCACCATTTTCCAGTTTCTTTGCAGGATATCTCTTTTGGTGAGCCATGTACTTTTTGGATGCCCAGATCGAGCATGAGGGTTACACTGTAGTCACTAAGTGTTGGGTCTGTCACTCCATGACTATATTCACATAGGATATAGATCTCATATGGAGTTATTTTGTTGTAGT
Organism: Zanthoxylum bungeanum; assembly: GCA_019454045.1. Taxonomy (NCBI): domain Eukaryota; kingdom Viridiplantae; phylum Streptophyta; class Magnoliopsida; order Sapindales; family Rutaceae; genus Zanthoxylum; species Zanthoxylum bungeanum. Next base: position 11,601 of record SKCR01000858.1, read on the forward strand.
ATCATTTTGTAATGTACTATGGACTCATTGTATTCACTTTAGTACATGTATGTGTATATTAGTATGTATGAGCTTCATTTATGGTCTTGTACTTTTATTAGTCTAAGCATAGAAGTTACATGTAATATAAATGATCATTGCATAATATAGGAGTTAAAGTAAGTGTTCTAATTTTAAAATTGAGGCTTAGGCGACGATGGGTTTTGTTGCCTACCGATAGCATTCGTGTATTGGGGATGTTACAAAGATGGTATCAGAGCATGGTATAGGGAGTTAGTGACTGTAGTAAAAGAGTAACGGTGACATACATATGTGGTATACCCAGGGTACTACTATATATGGGTGGCTGTTTACTCTAGTAACCTTGTCTCGATCTATGTTTTGCTTTGAATTATTTGAAATTCTCATACATGAAACTGATCGTCTCTTTTTGTTCTTATTTTACTAGATACCCTATGCAACCCAAGGGAAGAACTGGAGTTAGGGGTAGGCCCATACGTGATAGGGTGCCCCAAGATATTGGACGAGATGACAGATCAGTTGTACCTCCTCCTGAGCCAGATAGGGGACAGAAGGTTGAGTCTGTACATGAGAGTGTTGTAGGGAATGGTAGGGCGGTCCCTATTGATCAGCCTATTGATCTAGTAGTTACTGGTTTACAGAAGTTACAGCAGTCAGTAGCAGCTTTAGCTCAGTTGATTAACCGTCAGCCGCAGCCAATAGGCCCACAGCCAAGAGCTGTAAAACCTACCGTTCCTGTTCCACCTCCATCGGCGGGAGTACCCTTGGCTCACCAAACGATATCTCTTCTGATTGTACCTGATCTTAACATATACCGAGCCGGGCCTTTGGTATGCCACAAGAACCAACCCCAGCGACAGTTCAGGTTATGCAGCGGCAAGAGCTGCTAGTATCATTTCATGATTTCCATAAAATTCACTCCCATACATTTTCAGGAGTATAGATTTCTCCAGATCCTTGCGGCTTTATTGAGGAGTCTGATAGAATATGCACGGCCTTGGGATGTTCTCCAGATAGGGCGGTATAGTTGGTCAGTTTCCAGTAGAGGGATGTTGCCAACACCTGGTTTCTATCCTTTCGTGATGGTAGGCGACGGGATGCCCCTCCTTTGGCTTGGGCTGAGTTTAGTAAGGCATTTATGTCCAAATATTTTCCACAGAGTGTCAGGGATTCTAGAGAACGGGAGTTTGAGCAGTTAGTGCAGGGTGAACAGATGACTGTTTCAGAGTATGATATACAGTTTACTCGGTTGTCTCGCTTTGCTCCTTATCTTGTTAGCACTGAAGAGATGAAGGTAAAAAGGTTTGTAAATAGACTTCGAGATAGCTTGTTCCGCTCTATTCATTTTACCGAGACCACTACCTACACTCAAGTTTTGTATGCCGCCTTATGATTTGAGGCGCGGTTTAGAGAAAGGCAAGCAGAGAGGGAATCTCGGAAGAATTCCAGATCAGAAGAGAAAGTGAGACCCCAGCAGAGTGGGCTTAGCAGACAGATTCAGACTTCAGCTCCACCAACGGCGCGCAGGGATGCGGGTTCAGTTCAAATGGGTCAAGATCGTGGGCCGGTTCAAAGTGTGACTTCTCAAGTAGTTACTTCCACTTCAGTAGTTCAGCCAGTGTGTACTTTTCCACCATGTTCTAATTATGGGCGACCTCACAGATGAACTTGTAGATTAGGGAGTAAAGGTTGTTACCGATGTGGTCAGATGGGCTATCTTAAGCAGGACTGTCCAGTACCTACAGACCAGTTGACATCATTCAATGCCACTCCATCCGTAGCTCAGCCTCAGTTACAGTCTAACAGAAATATAGGAGGTTGAGAGCTGAGGTTGATGAGTAGAGGTCAGACAGTTGGTGGTAGAGGACAACCAGTTGGTGACTGAGGGCAGACTTCTCTCAGCAGGCCCCAGGACAGGGTGTATACTCTCACTCCTCAGGAGGCTCAAGCATTTAATGCGGTGGTCATAGGTACAATGTTGATTGAGCTTGTTCCAACGAGAGTATTATTTGATTCAGGGGCCATACATTCTTTTATAGCACCTGGTTTTGTTACTCAAATAGGCAGAGATACAGAGCCTTTAGACTCCCCTATCTTGATAGCCACACCTGTAGGAGACCCCATAGAAGTAACTCTTGGTGTGAGGCAGTGTTTCATAGATATTGACGGGCATCTTTCATATGCAGACTTAGTAGTATTGAGTATTCTAAGCTTTGATGTTATATTGGGGATGGATTGGCTAGCTAGGCACCATATGGTACTTGATTGTATGGAGAAGACTGTTACTCTGTACATTCCCGATAGATCGACAAAAGTATTCCAGGGAGAAAGTTCGGTGGTGCCTTATAACTTAATATCAGTCCTTCAAACATACAACTCCAGCTTTTAGCACGCATAACAATACGATCCACAAGAGAAGCACAGTCAGAGGCCCTAAGTTTAGTAGAGATCAAAGGAACCCCCAAATACCTCACAGGAAGAGTCCCCACCTGGAATCTTAACACATCACGCAGTTGGTCTTGCATAGAAAGAGAGATGCCAGAAGAGAAGAGATGACTCTTAGCTGGATTCGGAATTAAACCTGATAAACCACTGAACTGCCCAATACAATCCTTGATCAAAGAAACAGAGGATGCATCTGCTTTACAAAAAATCATAAGGTCATCTGCAAAACAGAGATGAGTAAGACGGTCCTTTGAACACCGCCAGTGGAACTGGAAACCCGGATCAGTAGCCATATTACGAAGAAGGCCTGATAAAACTTCCATAGCCAAAAAAAAAGATAAGGAGACATAGGATCACCTTGTCGCAACCCACGACCCCCAGAGAAAAATCCATGCAGCTCACCATTAATAGAAACAGAGAATCTCGTAGTAGTCATACACTCCTGAATCCAACCCACCATCCTCTCAGGAATACCAACAGTCCTCAGAACCTCAACCAAAAAATCCCAACGAACAGTGTCATAAGCTTTCATCAAGTCAATCTTAAGAGCACATTCATAAGATTAACCTCCTTAACCTTGGTTTCAACTAAACCACACAACGAGAGCTTCTCCTCACTAAAAAACCTCATGACTTCAGCATGTTTTAATGGGTCATTGAGACCTCTAATATTCCAACAACCAAAAATCATTAAAACAGATGAAAAAAGGCCAAACCCACAAATCAACGTCGACGACCCCCCCAGAAGACTTCCACTTCTGACTCCTTTTCCCACCTGAACCCTTTTTGGATTTGTTACCATAAGTCAATTTCTTAGATTCCAGGGAGTCAACAGCCTTATTAGCCAAACTGTTAACCAACGGAGTAGGCGAATCATAAACTGCAGACGGCGAGCATTCATTTACCTCAGTATAAGGAAGATCCTCACCAAGTTGTGAAGAGTCAATGGAGTTTTCCCCTTTCAAATTACCATCTATCACCATAGAAGCAGTCTCAGAAGAAATCACAGGCAGAGAATGAGTAACCAAAGTCGGATTCAACCCATTAGAAGAACCCTCTCCCAAAACAAGAGTTCTCTCAGCAATCAGAGGCACCACATCACTCGAACTAACAGGATGGTTCAAAGAAGTACCCTTACCTTTCTTATTTTTAGTGACCGGGATCCAAGCCCCCTCCTGAGCCTTAGCAGAATCAAAAGGAGCATCCTTATTCGTAGACGGAGGATGTGGCTTAGGAATAGCAGGCTGAGGAAGACTTTTAATCTCCTTACTAGGTGCCTTTTTGGGGCACGAATTCACCGAGTGCCCAAAAACTTCACAAGTAGAACATTTCACAGGAACCCATTCAAACTCAACCCTAATAGGAACCCTAGTGCCATTAGGGTATTGGAACACAATCTCCTCGATAAGGGGACTCCGAGCATCAATCTCAACACAAACACGAGCAAAGCTGAGACGTTTCCTGGACTGGGTAATATGGTCAACATTGAGAGGTTTCCCAACTGCACTTGCCACACAGCTAATCCCTTTCGCCGTCCATAAAGAAAAGGAAGGTCAAAAAGTTTGAGCCAGACCGGGACCTTGAACAAATCCTCCTTAGTCAAAGATAAATTAGAATGCCAAAGTTTTAAAACCAACGGCCTATTAGCCATATGCCAAGGGGCTCCATCCAACACCACACCAGCCTCTTGAAGTTCTGCCAGTACACACTCCCTTCTTCAAAGACTTCTGCAGGTGGGCATACAACAACCTTACCATCAATAATATTAGGTTTAACATAATGTAGAGCAGTGGAAGAAAATGTCGAATCAAGACTGTCAACTCCCACAGAACCATTCAAGGCAGTGGCATAACTCTTAGTACCACCAGAAAAACCCCCATCTTTTACTACAAGATTCGCCGGCACCACCTCCTTATGCACACCCAAGGCATCACCGGACACTCTTCTACCAGTCAATTGGGTATCAATCTGCCTCACAGCACCACCAATTACATTAACAGAATCCAACAAGACACTACTATCAGAACCAAGCAAACTCACTGCATCCAACCTGCCTACAGTGCTAACTACAACACCAGAACCCCTATCAGAACCAACACCAACTACACCCACATCTGCCTTAGCTCCAGGAGCACAGCCAGCCTTCTTACGGTCAGTACCAGGACCAGATACACCATTCTCCAAACAACCCACAGACCCCCCTGCAATAACACAGTCTGAAACCACAACTGGTAGGAAATCATTCACCTTAGCGTCACAAATCACATTCTCTGCATCAACTGAAACAGCCACTGCTGAGGATGTCAACACCTCAATACCAGATTTCCCAACAACATCTTGGCCAGCAGCCACTACTGGCTTAGAAACATTGCCCACCAAAATTGAATCAACAATACCAGTAGTTACACTCGGAGACCAGACACCAAGCGATCCAGCAGAGCCACCACCAACTCCATGTCCAATAACACCCTCAACGGTACGAACAACACCAGGGTCAAAATCCAAAATCTCATTATTCAACACATCAATGCCACCTTCACCCAAACAATCGGCAGATCTACACACAATGTTAGTGCCAGGAGCACAAAAATCGCTGGCCGAAACAGAAGCAACACCAAACTCAGGCAAATAAGAGCCTGAACAACCAGCAGGAACACCAAAATCACCTTGACCCGGAACACCTGCAACAGCGGAGACAGAATCAGATGGGGAGATAACACCCGACCCACTATCACCAATAACCAAGCTAGAAGCTGAAGCGACTCCTTCTGAGAAAGTCAATGCCGCCGGCGCTGAGGAAGGAACCGAGAGGGCCACGAGATCCGACGATGGCTTCGAGCAAACCCGACCCAGCACAACCTGCGAAGCATTTGAGACCAACGAGGTAGCCCTAACAGCTCTACGGCCAGTGCCAGGGAGGCGCGGCCCCACGATAGGGAGACCAGAAGGAGGCATAATGAAAAAACGGTGAGGGGGAAATAAGGAGAGCAAAAGAGGCGAAATTAGAAAGGAAAGGAGAAAAAAAGGGGGGAAACCGGAGTAAAAAGACCAAAACCGATCTAAGAAAATAAAGGGGAAGAAAATAGATCTGAGAAAACAAAAGGGTAACAAGAGGAGAAAGGCACGGGAAAGCTAATGTTGTTGCAGATGCCTTAAGTAGAAAGTCAATGGGAAGTTTGGCTTATTTATCGATTGAGAGGTGGCGTGCGGCTAGGCAAATGCAAAGTAGGTTATTGGAAGGAGTGAGCTTCCGGGTAATAGATCAAGGAGGGTTGTTAGCCACCATTCGGTTAAATCCATTCTGGTTGATGAAATTAGGGCCGCACAAGAAATAGATTCTGATATTCAAAAGATTAGACACCAAATGCAACAAGGTGGTGAGGATGAGTATCATGTTGATGCTGAAGGTCTTGTAAGGAAGCAGAATAAGATTCTGGTACCTCCAGTTCCAGAGTTGAGGCCCTTGATTTTGGAGCAGGCTAATACTTCATCCTATGCCATGCATCCTGGGATTACCAAGATGTATCACGACCTTAAGGATTTGTACTGGTGGGATGGTATTAAAGGGGATGTAGCCAATTTTGTCGCCAGGTGTCTCACTTGTCAGCAGGTGAAAGCAGAACGTCAGAAACCAGCCGGGAAATTACAGAGTTTAGACGTTCCAGAGTGGAAGTGGGACAAGATTACTATGGATTTTGTAGTTGGACTTCCCCGTACTTCGAAGGGTTATGATTCTATTTGGGTTATCGTGGATAGATTGACAAAATCAGCTCATTTTCTTCCAGTAAAGACTAGTTTTACAGCAGCTCAGTATGCCAAAACGTATTTGGATGAGATTGTATCATTACATGTGATCTCTATCTCTATTGTCTCGGATAGAGGTTCTCAATTTACCTCTAAATTTTGGCAACCTTTCAGGAAGCTTGGGTTCGCAGTTGCATTTTAGCACGACCTTTCATCCTCAGACTGATGGTCAGATGGAACGCACCATACAGACTTTAGAAGACATGTTACGAGCTTGCGTTATTGATTTTGAGGGTGGTTGGGACCAGTTTTGCCTCTCATAGAATTTGCCTATAACAATAGTTATCAGGCAAGTATTCAGATGGCACCGTTTGAGGCACTGTATGGGCGGAAGTGTAGATCACCAGTGGGATGGTTTGAAGTAGGGGAGAAGAAATTGCTGGGACCAAAATTGGTCCAAGATGCGGTAGAAAGAGTGAAGCTGATTAGAGAAAGTTTGAGTGCAACGCAGAGCCGTCAAAAGAGCTATGCCGACCATCGGATAAAAGACTTAGAGTTTCAAGTGGGAGATTTTGTATTCCTCAAAGTATCCCCTTTTAAAGGGGTCATGAGATTTGGTAAGAAGGGGAAACTTAGTCCCAGGTTCATTGGGCCATTTGAGATTTTACGAAGAGTTGGAGGACGAGCTTATGAGTTAGTACTCCCACCTAATATGGACATGATACATCTAGTATTCCACGTATCCATGTTAGGGAAGTATCTACGAGATGATTCACATGTGTTGGAGCCCCAATTAGTTGATATCCATCCAGATTTGTCTTATGCAGAGCAACCAGTGGCTATTGTGGGTAGAGATGTAAGAAAGTTGCGATCTCGACGAATTCCTTCAATCTAGGTAATTTGGCAACATCATAAAGATCAGGAGGCAACATGGGAATCCGAAGAAGTTATGAGGAAGCAGTATCTCCTTTTCGCGGATGAGGGTATGTTCTTTAGTTTTTAAGAATTTTGATTCGATGATGAATCATTTTTAGGGGGGAGAATTTTTAACAACCCTAGTAGTTAAGTCACTCGAAGAGGCTTAGTCTTCTTTCCTTTTACGGAATATTTAATAAGTATTGAACTAATTAGAAATAGTAGGTGCATAGTTGAATTAAATTAAAGCTATTATTCTTATTATTATTATATGGACTTGATAGTAATAAGTAGAGAATGGGATTGGGCTTTAAGGGTTAAGAAAATTAAAAGGAAATGAGTGAAGCCCAAGTCCATTTTCCTTATTTTTATTGTTGAAGTTTCCATATCTTTCTAGTAAATGCTTGGATTAAAAAGAAAAGTGAAACATTTCCCTCCCATTTGACAAAAAACGTGAAGGCAGTGGGAGAAAGAGGAAGAGACGTGAGACAAGGAGAGGGGTAGAGATTAGGATTGAAATCTTCTTTCTTTTCTTGGCATCTTTTGCATAAAATTTGGTTTGCATTTATAAATAGTCTTCAGGGGAGAAGAAAGAAAGAAAGATTGAAGTAATTGAGGTAATGTGCTCTTGATCCATTTTGTTAAACTTTGGATTTCAATGAAAGAATGGTTGGAGTATGTTGTAGGGTTGGTGAGAATGAGATTTAATGGGTTGTTGAAATAAGATTTTTTTGGGTAACTTAGTTTGTTTTTCCCAAATTGTGGGTTGTGTAAGATGATGGATTTTGAGTAATAATTTGATTATTTGGGTATTTAGAAGGTTGATAATGGTAATTGGATGCTTACTATGAATCTTGGAAGTGTTTTGGGTTTTTAGTTTGGAGTTGCAGTTTTCGACTGCCCAGCAAAACGGTCTGGCGTCGCGACGCCAGCTAGCTCTGCGTCGTGACGCCTGTAGCAGAAACCAGAAAATTTTCTGGTGGAATAGATCGTGAACCTAGAAGCCGTACATTACTTTTAGGGTCCATTCAAATATAGGAAGAGTCTTAATAAGGACTTTTAGTGGTATTAACGGGTGAAGATTATTATGAAACAAATTTTATGACTTGGAACTCTAACTCTGTGTTCTTTTCTCTATAGACACTCGTCGGGAGCCGCGCTCGTCCCCAACCGTATAAGGAGCTTACTTGGGCATAATCTGTGAGTGGAGATTTGTTTTCCTTTATAGTTGGTTTTCTTTTTCATAATAATCTGCTTTACATTTAAAGTTCTATTTCAAAACTTAAATCAGAGTTTTAAGGCGTTAGTCTTTATTTATTTACAGATATTATTTTTAGACAATAATGATTTGGAAGGATATGTTTTTAGACTTGAGACTTATATTTTTTGGGCATGAGGTAAAAACTCACCCTAGTATGTAACGTGATAGCTGGAATTGACGGATTCAGTAGCATGTGCACATGTAGAGAGGGGACGCTCTCAGATCTTCGAGTAGGACTAGGGATTACAGAGTCCCGAAATCCTGATTTCGGAGCTGGGTGGCTACACTGCAGTTGAGTTATAGTCCTGGGTGTAGAACTCCACGTTGCCAGTTGAGTATTGGTTTTATACATTTTCTTTATCATTTCTTTCATTATTAATTCAGAAGTAGTATTTCTTAGAAATGTTTTGATAAAGAGAAGTTTAAGTTGCTTTGAGAAAGTTTTCCTTCAAAAGATTTTCTTTTAGTTTAATGTTTCTTGATTATATTTTGATATGTCCTTTTTCTTTTGTAGCTCCACTCTCTGAGATCCTCTAGACTCACCCCACCACTTTCCAGTTTCTTTGTAGGATATCTCTTTTGGTGAGCCATGTACTTTTTGGATGCCCAGATCGAGCATGAGGGTTACACTGGAGTCATTAAGTGTTGGGTCTGTCACTCCAGGACTATATTCACATAGGATATAGATCTCCTATGAAGTTGTTTTGTTGTAGTATCATTTTGTAATGTACTATGGACTTATGGTATTCACTTTAGTACATGTATACGTATATTAGTATGTATGAGATTCCTTTATGGTCTTGCACTTTTATTAGTCTGAGCATATCAGTTACATGTAATATTAATGGTCAGTACATAATATAGGAGTTAAAGTAAGTGTTCTAATTTTAAAATAGAGGCTTAGGCGACAATGGGATTTTGTTGTCTGCCGATAGTTTTCCTGTATTGGGGATGTTACATGAATCTGTGAAGATTCCTATTGATATGGTGTACTATCTATTAGGAAATCTTCGATGAGTCGTTCAATGTTTATCAAATTAACACCTACACGTCTATACGAGTCTCTCAAGACTAATGGTTCATTAGGATAAACCATCTGACCAAGTCCGATATATAACATGTACTGGTCTCAACGGATTTTACTAACTGACCCGTGTCAGTAAATCTTGACCCGGAACTTAATTAAGGATATACAACTTATAGTGACACTTCCCAATGTCAATTACAAGCTATGTTGTAACTGTGCACTACGTTGTAAATCCTGGGTCTTTTTCTAATATATATACATTAACTAAATCAGATTTAGTTTCAATCTAATTAATCTAATCGAAATTAGATCGAATACATATATAAAAGACGAGAGGTGCTTCCATTAAATTAGTAATATTATGGAAAAATGCATTGCTCATATTCATGAATCAGACATAAATACAATCCGGACTGGAGCTCTGAGCACAAACCCTAACACCTATCACCTCATTTGACTCATAAATGTGCTAGCATGCTTGAATTTTGAAACAAAATCCATGGGAGAGGGAGAGAAGCTCACAGCTTCATGAGGAAGAAGAGAGAAAAATGAGTGCTGTGAATAGTAACCCATGACAACTTCCAAAGTTGACTTGGTTTATATAATAAGCTTGTGTGTTGAAAATTGGTTTGAGTGTATTATAAGCAATTCAAGACTTTCACTCAAGCCTAACCACTTCCATCAATGTCCAAATTTGATGTGGGAGACGATGCTCGCCATTTCCTGTCTCGTCTTTCACCTTCCCGCTGGGGCTTTTCCCCACCACTTTTAAATTCCAAATTTAAGTCGGCTAACTTATCACGCAACTTCGCTCGGTCCTGGGTTCGTTTAATTCTAAATAAATTAATTTTTTTTTGCGACATAATTAAATCCAATTAATTAAATAATAATGCCTAGCAAAATTATTACGAATGTCGCTTGCGAATTAATTCTAAATTAATTCTTTCGCGCGAATTAAAATCCAATTTAATTCCGTTTTGAAATTTAATTTCAATTAATATATCTAATATATTATTTTAGCCCAATTAAATAAATTAAATAGAAAAATCAAATTTAACTATTAAATTTATTTTACCGATTCATTCAAATTAATCGCATTGTCACTTCTCGATGAATTTAATCCAAGATAAATTCTCGATGCAATTAATCCCAGATTAATTCTTTCTCTTGATAATTAATCCCAGATTAACTTTCTCTCTCATAATTAATCCTAGATTAATTTTCTATTCGAGTCAAATATCATTGGTGAATCTTTAGGAGGCGGCCCAAGAGTTCCATGGATATGTTGGCAGTAAATAAAGTCATCAGACTATCCGAATATGTGCGTACTGTGGGGGTTTTATTGGGAATATCAAGGTTAGCACAGCGGGACGAGAAAAAATGATTTTTAGCGCAGCGGGACGCGAAAAAATGATTTCTCTGATTTCTAAATTTTTTCTTGGAACAATTAAATAAACTTATTTATTTAATTAACCAATACTTAAATTACGAAATATAACCTAAGAAATCATATTTCTTTTAATTACAAAATTACCCCAAACTTTTGCAAATTAATTATTTAGTTTTAAATATGTAATTACATATTTAATTAATTCCAAATTAATCCTAAAATAATTTTTACAAGTTTGCTACAAAACCAGAAATATTTTCCAGATTTGCGCCAACTGCCCAGATGTTTCTGGAATTTACAAAACAACCCGAAATTTTAATTAATTGTAATTTGGCCCAATTTGTTCAAAACATATCAGATCAAATCCAATTAATCCCAAATTTTACATGCATCAAATATACATAAAATTAAAGATTATATATGAAAAGCCCCAAAATTTGAGTTGGTTAAGAACCCTAATTTCACATATCACTCAAATTGGGAATTTACACTAAATTAATAAAATTCAATACTTTAATCTTGAAATTACTACACCAATTAATTCTCACCATCATGAAATTTATCAAGAACAATTCTAGGCTAATTATGAATGGCTAATTAACTCTAGAATAGCAACTTTAATTTTCTAATTAATTTATTAAGCTTAATTACATTAATAAGAAATTAAATTAATTCTACATGCCTAAACACATCCGACAAGCATCCAACAAATTTAATTACAAACTAAAAGAGTAGTGACCAACGTTTTCACAAGCGTTTAACGCAAGCGCACGTATCGTTCAAGTAGTATAAAAAATATCGATCCCACGAGGACTTAAAACCTTTTGTTATCAATTTATGAAGTTAAATGTTTACAAGTATCTAATAGATTGATTGTTTGATTGGGTGGTGACTTTAAAACTAAAACAAGTAAATAAAATTGCTTGAAAGTAGATTAAAGAAAATTAAAATTTATAAAACTATCCAGGGTTGTGAATCCTTCCAATATCTATTTAAGATGAAGTGGTTATCTTACAGTTGGGTAATATATTAATTTATTAACCTGGAACACTAAATTATGTAAAAGCCTATTCCGATGGTCGATTACAAATACCCAGTATAACTCAATTGAACCATATGTTTATGTCAACCAAATTACCTGGATTCATTAAGTTTAAGTTCCAATTATTGCTACCCCCGCCCGACAAGTATATTCTTATCCTGTAAGGAAATCTATTAAAGGGTTATCTATCCTAAAGGAAGATCGTGGACTACTGAGTCTAAGGTCTTAAACCTAAAATCCATTTTCCAAGTTCATTTTAAGTTTACCTAATCAATTTTATTAATGTCCAGTTAATAAAAAGCATTAAGATTAAGACTCAATAAATAAATTTTTATATTACCCAAACTATAATCTAACCCCTTATAAACCCGTGATATTAGAATTCATCACAACCCTAGATAAATAACTTACTTACGACACATATTTATAGGTAGTAAAAACTTAAATAAAATAAAAGACATAAAGTAATTGCTGAAATTAAATACTGAAAAGTAAATTGCTGAAAAGTAAATAAAGTAAAAGTAAAAAGTAAAAGTAAAAAGTAAAAAGTAAAAAATAAAAGTAAATTACTAAAAGTAAATTGCTGAAAAGTAAATTGCTGAAATTAAATAAAGTAAAAGTACAATAAAGGAAAATGATGGGGTTAGAGGATCAACTTTTATTACTACTATTTTAGATATCTCCCTTAATATAATATATTAACTTTGCGTGATAATTACCAACCAGCCATATAGGCGATATGCTGATTAAGTCAAATTAATAATTAATTACCAACCGACCAACCAGGCGGTATCCATATTTAGTCAGGTTAAAACCAATTTATAATTAATTACCAACCGACCAATATAGCGGTATCCTCATTAAGTCAGGTTTTAAATAGCTTATATATTATAATTAAGGGAGATTAATCTATAACAATAATCAAAGCTTTACCTTTTACCCCAGCAAGGAGGAATTACCTCCTCATTGCTTGAAAAGTAAAAACTGAAAAAGTAAAGAAATGAAAGTACTGTGCATAAAAGTAAATTGCGGAAAGTAAAAACTGAAAAAGTAAAGAAAAGAAAGTGCGAAAGTGAAAATTAATTACTGAAAGCTGTAAATAAACAAACAAGATACAATCCTCTTATTTATTCATTAGGAATTTCAAAGAAGAAATTATGAATTTTACAAATGAAATGGCTTGGTATTTATAGACAAAATTTTGCCTCCATCAAATTCTCCACCAAATCCATTATTAATTGCTCCACTAATTACTCCACCAAATCCATTATTAATTGCTCTACTAATTGCTTATCATGTTTGATGGTGATTTGATAATTTTTATTATTTATTTATTAATTTATATTTTGCTTTGAAAATGATTGAAAATGACTTTAATAATTACACACCACACACTTATTGATGGTTCATCAATTAGGTCTTGAAATCTTCAGAATTCGAAAATATTTTATATTTCAACGTTGTAGATCTTTGAGTCTTCTTTAATCTGGCACTTGAATATGCTCAATTCGATATCGGAGTAAAAAGTTATGCCCAAAATACGACAGATGCGCAAAACTGGAATTTCCAAAACGGCACTTTGTCAAAAACGCCCGTTCAAGTTTCCAATCTCCAAAATTAAAATATCAAGTCCAATAATTGCCCTTATTTGACCCAAATTTCGTCTTAAAAGATTTCATTGAGTCTCAATATTATTTTATCTGCAAAATAAACTAAAACATATTAAAACGTTCATCAAACTCGAGAAACTAAAAAAATATTAAGTAAAATGGGCGGTAAATATTGATATATTTTCTACTCATCACACCCCTAAACCTAACATTTTGCTAGTCCTCGAGCAAAACAACAAAATAAAAATAAAATTAAACTAAGCCATTTTCGTAGGGATCACGGTTGCATTTAGCGTGTGCAACAAGTCTTTAAACCCCTAGGTATCCCTAGTGGACGAATTGTAGTCTCGTGAGGGTTTACAGCAATGATACCCACAAACATTTTACAAAAGTAAAATGGTAGTGAAACTAATGCACAAAAAAGAAAAAAGACAAGAGAAAATAGAATAAAGAAGTTAGTGACTAATCAGTTGAAACTTCTACTCCAAGTTACTAATTGTTTTCTTTCTTTCTAAATTACCGAATAAGTAAATTCTCCGATTATATTATCATTCTACATATACTCAGCCAACAACGTATTAATCAATCTCATTTTTGCCACAACAGTCACAAGTGTAGTTGATAAGAGAGTAATATTTTTGTCCTAAAGTTCTATCAGAATTCACACCTTTTGGTAGCAATGGAATAATTTTCTGATTTTTCATATTTTTTTTAATTCTTTTTATTTATATACAATATCTTCTGTCTATGTAGCGAGCGTTAGGTCGGTGGCTCCCAAACCAGTTGGCCTTAGAGCACTGGGTGTTAAGACACCCCTACAGATTTAATTACTCAGACTTCAGATATAAATATATTTATTTTTGCAACATCTTTGATCCATGTAGCGAGCTTTGGGCCAGTGACTCCCAAACCAGTTGGCTTTAGGGCACCAGGTGTTAAAACACCTCTATGGACTTAATAACTCGGATCTCAGATCTTTTTTTCTATTTTTTTCTATTTTTTCTCCATTTTTTATTTCATTTCCATTTATAGATGATTCCTCCAATTAAACTAGAACACTGAATATTACAAACTTTTCAATTACGTCTCACGTTCGTATGTTACTATGTATGTTGATAATACTTGCCAACTGAGTGTATGAAGATTCATTTTAGTACATTTTATGAAGAATTTACAAATTAAATAATTTAAAAGGAAATAAATAAAAATTAACTTGTTTCGAAAATGGGTTGAAATACGTCTCAGGAGTGGAAACTCCTTACACAACTATATCTTACCAATTTCACCTTTTTAGTCCAAATAAAAACACAAAAATGCAAAATATTTTTGAAAATTTTGAAATTTTTGAAATTTTTGAAATTTTTTTTTTATTTTTTTGAATAATTTTGGGACAAAAAAATAAGAAAAACAAGATACAAATTACTATTCCCCTCCCCCAAACCTAAATGATACATTGTCCCCAATGTCTTAACAATAGAAGGAGAGTTAAGAAGGTCGTACTTGGTTAGCTGAAAATCTACGAAAAATTACCAATTAAGATCTATGTCCAATTTACGCTTCTTATCACGATCGCTATCTGACCAGTTCAACATGGAAAGAATGGGGTCGATTTTTGGTTCAAAGGCTATGATTTGTCCAATTAATTCCTCGGCCTTTGTTGCAGTCAGGAAAATATCTTGTACTGATTTAGTAATGAATTCATGTCTTTTTCGTTTCCGCAAGAAATACGAACAGAAAATCGAAAAATTGCTCAATGTTAAGTAACCCAATGGGCTTCCGATAAATGTTCAAGTGTGCCCATGATGCCACTGTGAATATCTCTTCAATTGTACCGAGCCCACTTGGTAAAGCAATAAACGCATCAGCAATATTGACCATTTCAAGGAGTTGTTCAGACATCCCCGAGACAATGCGTTCATCTCCATTTGTTTTTCTGATTAAGTGTTCGTCCGCCAAAGGTTTTGGAATGATTCCTAAAACATGGTCGCCACCTTCCTGAACACCTTTCGAAATGCTTCACATCATTCCAAGATTGCCACTGCCATATACTAGATGCATATTTCATTCCACTATGACTCTCCCCAATTCCTTTACAGCCTCAATGAATTCTGGTTTATTACCAGAATGGATCCATAGAAAACATAAATTTGCTTGATTCACTACTGTGAAGTTGCTTCCATTTTCTCTCTTATTTGAATGTGTATATCTGGATGTGTTGATGAGAGAAATGTAGAGCTGAATTTATAAAACCTTAAAATAGGTGAGTAATAGTAGCACTAGTGGCTGCCAAACGACAATATTATTTAAACAGTACAATAAATCGTGATAGTCAAAAAGGTCTGGATCTTGTCAATGAAAATGAAAGAAAATAACAAAACAAATTACAATTATTAGGAAAAGACAAAGAGATATAATATATACAATAATTACAACTTGATTGATGTCTATGCGTTAAGGACAAGCTTCCCATCCAATTTTCTTATAAATTGACAAATAGGGTCTTTTGAGTCAGATTCCCGAGACTTAACTGTTGTATTTCTTTTAGAAATTGTGTATGTAATTTACGAATGGCTATATGAACATATCCACTGGGAAGTGTCTCAATAGTCGAAGATAGATCATCTAAAGACTCCTTAGTCTAGCCATCCCTAATGAATTTAATTTTTTCTTCGCGATTATCAGACATTATTCATAAAGAACGACAACGAGTATTGCAATTCCATCGTGTATATTTGAAACAAACACCCATTTGCTTAGCTCTACGTTTCTTAGCGTAGGTGCTTCTTGTTGGGGTTGGTGCTCAGAGCGCCAATCCGCACCGTATTTATTTTTGATTCATGAATACGAACATCCATTTTTCCTATAATATTACTTATTTATGGTTGCACCTCTTGTTTTTATATACGTATTCGATCTAATTACTATTAGATTGAAACTAAATGTGTTTTAGTGATATGTATATATTAGACAAAGGCCCGATAATATATAATGCAGTACACAGTTACAAAGTTAGTTTGTAATTGACATTGGGAGTGTCACTGCTAAATGTATATTATCAAACATAGTTCCTGGTCAAGATTTACTAACACGGGTCGGTTAGTCAAATCCGTTGAGAGACCAGTACATGTCGTATATCGAGACTTGGTCTGATGGTTTGTCCCAATGAACCATGAGTCTGGGGAGACTCGTATAGACGTGTAGGTGTTATATTGGATAAACACTGAAAGACTCACCGAAGATTCTTAATGGATGGTACACCAATGTCAATAAGAATCTTCTCGGGTTGAGTAGCATAGTTGTCCTTCGACTTGAGATACCACTGTGGATGTATGAGACATCCTCCACACTTAGATAATAGTCACGTCACCGATCTATTTAGATTAGTCCTCCGCCTGTTCGTTGGGTGTGGACCGATCCTCAGGATATTCCTGTGTGTATCAAGATAGGATCCGTCAGTTCTGTGTACAGAGCATAGGTAGTCCATATATGATTAGCAGTCTGTTAAATCTGTGGCCACAGTATACTTCGGAAGTAAGTTCCGAATGTTATTTAGAGATTGCTAATAGATACGTCGACGGGATAATACCTATAGAGATTTG
>SKCR01000859.1:0-28671 GCA_019454045.1 Zanthoxylum bungeanum
TTAGCAGTGCCTCCATTTTTCCCCTCACAGTAAATAGAAGGGCATTGAAAGAGGCAACAGTAGCAAAAAATCACAAATAAATTAATCAAGACATCGTGACCAGTTTTTCAATGTCTTCAATTATCCAGTCTTCAATAAACTCTACATCATGGCTTTAGATGACCATCTTTTCATTCGAATCCCATATTATGTATCCAAATTCTTCATCTCCATATCATATGAATATACATGGAGTAGTCCTTGCATCGAGCTTCTACCTGAGCGAATTGGATACATATGCAATTGCTAAACAGCCGAATACTCTAAGGTGAGAGTAAGATAGATTCTTACCAGACTGCACTTTCTCTGGAATCTCAAAATTCAATGGTACAAGGTAGCATGCGGTATGAACAGCTTCTCCCCATAATGGCTTTGGCAGCTTAGCCATACTGATCATGCTTCTGACTTTCTCCATAATGGTATGGTTCATTCTTTCAGCTACACCATTATGCTGTGGGGTTTATGAAACAGTTCTCTCATGTCGAATGTTATGTCTCTTGCAGTAGGCATCAAACTCCCTAGAACCGTACTCGCCTCCATTGTCTTTGCGAATGCACTTTAGCTTATTCCCTGTTTCATACTCTACCATGGCGTGGAACATCTTGAACTGATCCATGACCTGATCGTTGTCTTCAGAAAATATACCCAGACTTTTCGAGATGCATCATCAATGAAAGTCAGAAAATACTTATTATCGCCAAATGAATCAACCTCCAAGGGACCACACACATCAGAGTGCACCAGACTGAACAACTATCATCTTCCATTTGAAGAGAATTTAAACGAGACTCTGTGTTGCTTACCAAATAAATAATGTCGCAAAGACTTAGTGCAACATCCTTGGTAAACTCATTGGTTAAGATAGACAACCCTCTCTCACCAACGTGATCGAGTCTCTGGTTTACAAATTTTGAGAAGCCTATTTTTCAGCTACATTAAGGTTGTCTCCACAAATCTTCACATGAGTCTTGTATAGTGTACCTGATCGGGTGAAATCACTCACGTTACGCAAGCGCACTTATCATTCAAGTAGTATAAAATGTATCGATCCCACGAGGACTTAATACCTATGCTATCAATTTACGAAGCTAAATGTCTACGAGTATCTAATTGATTCGATTGTTGGTTGGATGGTGATTTTTATCTAAAACAAACAAGTAAATAAAACTAAGGTTGATTTTAAGTTTTAAAAAATGATATGAAAATGTTCAGGGTTATGAATCCTACCAATATTCTTCTAAAGATGAGTTGATTATCTTATGCTTGTGTAATATTTCAGTTTATTAACCTGGAACACGAAGTTTTGCAAAAGTTTCTTCCGATGGTCAGATGCAAACACCCAAAGTAACCCAATAAACTATATTCATATGTTAATTAAGAAACTCTGAATTCATTAAGTTTAAGTTCTAATTAAGGCTACCCACGCCCGACATGTATATTCCTATCTTGGAAGGAAATCTATAAGTTGAATGTGAGATCGGGAGCTACTGAGTCTACAGCTAAACCTAAAATCCCTTTTCCAAGTTCATTTAAGTTTACCTAATCAATCTTATTAGTGGCCAATTAATAAAAAGCCTTAAGAACTAGACTCAATAAATAAACCTATACATCACACAAAACATAAGAAAAGTCAACTTATTAAATCATTGATATTGGTTTTCATCAAAACCCTAGACAACGTATTTAGTTACGAAACATATCTAGGACTACTAAAGACATAAATAAATAAAACATTATAAAACAAATTTGAAAACTAAAAAGATAAAAATTACTATAATGAAATAAAATGCGGGGGTTTGGGGATCCACTTTTATTATTTGAACTCTAGAAATCTCACTTATTATAATATATAAATTTGTATTATATTACCAACCGACCATATAGGCGGTATCCTGATTAAGTCAGATTTTAATTAATCCAACCGACAATAAAGGCGGTATCCAATTAAGTCAGGTTAAAATTAATTTAATTAAGTCCAACCGACCATAAAGTCGGTATCCAATTAAGTCAGGTTTGAAGATAATTTATATATTATAAAATAAGGGAGATTAATCTAAATTATAATAATAAATGTTTCACCTTCACACAGCAGAAAGAATTTACCTACTCATACTTTTAAGTAAAACAAAGAATGATTTATTACTTAAAATAAAAATTAAATACAAGAAAATTAAAATTAAACAAACAAGATACTCTCTTCTTATTATTCTAAGGAAATTCCCCACAACAAAGTATAAGAATTCAAATGAAATCAGCCTCTATTTATAGGCTTTAAAATCGAATCGCACCGCGACGCGTGCTACAATAGATGGCGGCTATCGGTAAATCAATAATTGTATTGACATCATGAAGATGCGGTGATGACCCAAGCGATGATGCGGTGATGACGCGTTGATGACGCATGTCGGCAGATGAATAATTGAGGCACGTCGCGACGCATGAACAGTAAATTTCCCATTTTGCCTTTTTTCATCTATTTTTCGCTGTTTTGGCCCCGATTTGATTCCATTGAATCCCGAAATCTTATTTATCTACAAAATAACACAAAACACATCAAAATATTCACAAAACCCAAGAAACTATACAAAATACTAAGTAAAAGGGGCGGTAAATATTGATATATTTTCCGCTTATCACACCATCAAACCTAACATTTTGCTAGTCCTCGAGCAAAACAAACAAAATAAATGTAATAAACATCTTAAAAATAAAATTAATCTAAGCCACTTTAAAGGGATCATGGTTGAATTTAGCGTATGCAATAAGCCTTTAAACCCATATGTGTCAATCAAATGTACAATCAAACACATAAAATAAGTTAGTGACTAAACAAGTGAAATTATTCTCCAAGTTAATAGTTATTTTCTTTCTTTCTAAATTACTAAATAAGTAAATTCTCCGATTATTTTTACCATTCTTCATATACAAGTAACAAGGTATTAATTAATTTATTGTGCCCACAATATTCATAAGTATAGTTGAAAAGAAAGTAATATTTTTGTCCTAAAGTTATATCAGAATTCACACCTTTTTGGCAATGAAATTTTTTTTTAAATAACATCTTCAATCCTTGTAGCTTTGGGTAAGTGACTCCCAAACCAGTTGGCTTTAGGGCACTAGGTGTTAAGGCACCCCTACGGACTTAATTACTCGGATCTCAGATGTTAAAATTTCTACCGTTTGACGCGAACAATCACTATTTACTAAGGCAAGACATCCGGTTACTAAGTAGAAACTTTATTATTATTAACTCAGGCTTTTCCGTTTGACACAAACAATCACTGCTTACTGAGGCAAGATATCTGGTTACTAAGTAAAAGCATGGTTAATTATTTATATACACAAATTTTTTTAATTACCTCATCGCTTTTAGGTCTCTCTTCCAATAAACTAGAGCACTGAATATTACAAACTTTTCACTTACAACATATGTCCGTATGTTACCATGTATGTTGATAATACCTGTCGAATGAGCATATGAAGATCCAATTTAGTCAGTATTATGGAGAATTCATGAATTTAAATAATTCAAAAGAAAATAAACAAAAATTAACTAGTTACGAATTATGCTGATATACGTCTCAGGAGTGGAAACTTCTTACACAGCTATCTCAAGCACAATTCCACCTGGTTAGTCAAATTAAAAATATACAAATCAAATTTTTTATTTTTTTATTTAATTTATTTTTTGACTAAAAACAAAGCAAAAACAACACAAAGAAAAATAAAAACAAGATACTAGTCAACTATTCCCTTCCCTCAAACCTAATTGAGACATTGTCCCCAATGTCTAAAAAGAATAAGAAAAGTTTAGAAGGCAGTACCTGGTTAGCGTGGAATTGTACATTTAAAAAGAAAATTAAAGGTTAAGATCCAGATTTTATCCGACGCTTCTTACCACGATCATTATTAGACCAATTTATCTTGGAAATGATAAGGTCAATTTTTGATTCGAAGGCTAAGAGTTGGTCAATTAAATCATTGGCTGTTCTGGCAGTGAAGATGATATTTTTTACAGGATTTTCAAGAAACACAAAAAGAAAGTCAAAAATCCATCAACATTAAACAGTTCAATTGGTTTCTGATGTATGTTCAGGTTCGCCCAAGATATCACTGTGAAAATTTCCTCCATCGTGCCCAAGCCACCTGGCAAAGCAATAAAAGCATCAGCACGACTAATCATTTCAATAAGTCGTTCGGACATACCTGATACAATGCATTCCTCTCCTTTCGATTGTCCGATAAGATTTGCGTCCGCCAAAGATTTTGGGATGATTCCCAAAACTTGACTACCTCCTTCCTGTACGGCCTTTGAAACGTAACCCATTAATCGAAGATTGCCACTGCCATATACTAAGTGCATATTCTTCTATACCATGACTCTACCCAATTCTTTTGCTACTTCAAGGAATTCTGGTTTAGAACCAGAACTAGCACCACAAAACACTGATATTAACAACTCATCTTCTTGAAGTTTCTTCCAATTTTTTCTCTCTGTTTTTTTTTAAAATATTACTCTATCAAATATGGATATGTTGAAGAGAGCAATGACGAGCTGAATTTATAGATCCTGAAAAGGGTGAGTAATAATTGCACTAGTATCTGCCAGATGACAATTATTAGCTGAATAGTAAAATAAATCGTTGTAATATCCCCGATCTAGGAGATGTTACCGGTAGGGGATAGACCGTATTATCCCCGTAAGCCTCTGACTTTCTAACTATAAACAGATACTAATATTCTTTTCTTTAATCAATTACATTATATGTGGGACCGTAGCCCAAACTCAGAATCAATACACACAAACTCAATCATCTGAAATAATAATAAAAAAACTCAATGTCACACTTTACAATGACCGCCTCAAGCCAAAAACCAATACAAAAATTTTATTTGACTCTAATCGACTCAAACTCTATCAAACTTATACTGGTGGACTCCAACCCTAGTGACTTCATCAGTTTCCATCCTCCCGAGCTCATCCTCTGAGAATACCTGCAACCATAGAAAACTGGTGGTGGGGGGGTTAGATCGTTGCACGATCTAAGTGAGTGGACGAAAAACTAAATACTATTATAAAAACATTTGATTCTAAAGCCAAGAGTTTATTACTAAATATTATGTTTCTGTCTAAAGTCTCTGAGCTTCTTTCTGGAAACTTATCTTTCTGAAAATCTACTTTTGAAAATCTGGTTTTGAAAACTTGTGTCTGAAATATCGACTCTGAAAACTTTTTCTAAAATCTGTTCTTTGAAAACTGTTTTCTAAAAATTGTTCTGTCTCTGAAAACCTTGACGTATAAGGGCGTTACGTATCGTCGTCCCCCCATACGCCTATCTGGAGCCAGGAATACAAAACCATGACTTTGGGGCGTTACGTATCGCCGTCCCCCAAAGCATGCCACTCCTGTCCCTGAAACTGGTGGTCTTGGGGCGTTACGTATCACCGTCCCCCAAGCCACTGAACTAGAGCCGGTAGTGCTGATCCATGCTACTACTTGACCCTGAAACTAGGGTCTAGGGGAGTTACGTATCGCCATCCCCCTAGCCCTAATCTAGTATATGAGGGCGTACGTATCGCCGTCCCCCCAGTCCTCTACATGTGCACATGTTATATGTACGTCAATTCCAGGATATCTCAAGTTAATAATGGGTTGGGTTTTTCCCCCATGCCCCGAAAAATATAAAACTAATGTTTTATATCTCAAAACTGTATAAAAACACTGCTTATATCATGAACTGAAATTAAATATGGCTAACGCCCTAAAAGCGAAAATAGTAAGTCTGATATGAAAATATGAATTGAAAATCAAGTAAAAGTGTAAGTGTACATTCACATTTGGAGTTCCACTAGCTTCTTTTTATCACTTTGCTGAAGAACTTGTGTTTTCCTACGATGATCTATCATCGAATAAACCAAATTAGAATTGAACTAAGAAACACACTCGGAATTAGGCTAAGATTGCTTATCCAAGTAAGTGTTTTTAACTTTGATGGATATAGCCTCAAAAACAAACAAAAGCACCACCAATCATTCAAAATACAATCAACATAATTTTCAATGCTAGTTCATATCTTAATTTCTATCTTAACAAATTGGGGGATTCTTTACAATTACCATTCTTCTTAGCACAATCATCAATCATTCATCATCACTTTCAAGTCCATTATTTACTATACTCATCAAAGCTTCGAAACTCAAAAGAAAACAATTTGGGTAAAATTGGTCTTACCTCTTCTTTGCTTGATTTTTTCCATCCTCCAAGTCTTTCAGGGTTGACCATGATTTCCCATGCTTCAACCTCGATCATTTTCTCTCTTTTCCGTCTCTTATTCTCTTATTCTTTTCTTCTTTTCCTCATTCTCTTCTCTTTTCTTCTTTCAATTCTTGAAATATTGAATAGTAGCCCTCTATATATAGTAGGAATTAATTGATATTAAGAACAATGTAGAAAAGTGTAGAATAACGGAGAATGTTTAAGATTTTTCCATTTGGGTCTGAAATCACTATTTATCCAAATTTTTGACATACCTTTTTAACCTTTTTCTGATCCGAATTTGGAAAAATGTTCAACTTACAAGATGTAGATCTCGATTTTATCTTTCCGACGATATAAGATTCATAAACATCAGAGTTTTTATGAGAAAGTTACGGTCCAAATACTATGGGCTATTCGTAGTAGAACATCATAGAATCTCATATCGGACTTCCGAAGAATTTACTGATTGTCCCCAAAGTTATTCTATAAGCATATCCATGTCCCAATGTAATTTATGTTATGATACCTTCGTCCCGTAATACCACGATGGTATAATATAACAGTAATAGAATTACCGGTCGCTACAATCGTGAAAGTCAAAAAATCTGGATCCTGTCGGCGAAAAGAAAAGAAATCAAAGTAAAGCAAATCACAATTATTAGTAAAGACAAATAAATTAAAATAATAATATGTATAAATAGTAACGGCTTGAATGACCTTTATGTGTCAGGGACAAGCTTCCCATCCAATTTTCTTAAAAATTGACAAACAGAGTCTTTTAAAGTCAGATTTCTGAGACTCAATTGTTGTCTTTCTTTTCGAAACTATGTATGTAAATTGAAAATCGTGTGATACACATATCCACAGGGATGTGTCTCAATAGTCAATGATATGCCATCTAAAGACTCCTTACTCATGCCATCCCTAATGAATTTTATTTTATCTTCGCGATTATCAGACACCATTCCTAAAGAACGACAATGAGTATTGCATGTACAACGTGCACATTTATAACAAACACCTAATCGTTTAGCTCTTCTTTTCTTACATAGGTGTTTTTTCTTAAACCGGGCAGAAATAAAATAAAAGAGTAAGATGACTCACCTGCCAAGCGGACTCGTGCTTCAATTATCCAACGAATATCATTAGGAATACCTTTGATCATCAAAAGTCTCATTCTTTCAATGCTTGCTTTGTAGACTTTCATCAGAGAGTTTTGAGGGAGAGAAGGAAAATGCTTGTGAAATTTTACGAGAACGTCTTCCATCATTTCTGTGACGTTTCCTACAAAAATTAAACACATAAAAATAAAACACACAAAATCTCAATATAAACACAAATTGCATGGGTTGCCTCCCTACTAGCGCTAAGTTTAACATCGTCAGCTAGACATGATTGTCCAAACATTAGGCTGGATCTGCCAGTGTGAGACTCTATTTTTGTCACTCAAATAATTATCCCCAATAGTGCTTGACATGTTGGCTGTTGACCCTGAATGTGTTGTAGGAATTGGGGTTATGTATCTCAACTACTCCGTAGGGTAACACTTGGGTAATTATAAATAGATCTGACCACCGTGACTTCAGCTTGCTAGGGAAAAGTTTCAACCTTGAGTTGTATAACAAAACATATTGCCCTGGTTCTAGTTGTCTGTGCACTATTTTATGATCATGCCACTTCTTTGTCTTTTTTTTGTACAGTTTGCATTCTCATAAGCATGATGCAAAATTCTTGCAATTCGTTCAGTTAGTGGAGCTGTTTCTCTCATGCTGCTTGAATATCAAAATTCAGCTTTTTCAGTTCCCAGTACGTTTTATGTTCAAGCTCCACAGGCAGACGACATGCTTTCCCAAACACCATTCGATATGAGGACATTACAATGGGTGTCTTGAAAGTTATTTGGTAGGCCCATAATGCCTCATCCAATTTTATAGACCAGTCCCTCCTTGTTGAACCAATGGTTCTCTCCAAGATTCTTTTGATTTCTCTGTTTGAAACTTCAATCTGTCCACTTGGTTGCGGATGGTAAGTAGTGGAAACTTTATGAGCAACTCTGTATTTGGATAGGACTGCATCGAAATATCTATTGCAGAAGTGTGTGCCACCATCACTGATGATCGCTCGAGGTGTTCCAAAGCAAGTGAAAATATTCTTTTTGAGGAATTTTAACACCACTTTGGAGTCATTTGATGGCAGTGTTATTGCGTCAACCCATTTGGAGACGTAGTCTACTGTAATCATATTGTACAGGTTTCCATATGATGGAACAATGGTCCCATAAAGTCAATCCCTCATATATCAGATATCTCCACTTCGAGAATTCTTTGAAGAGGTCTTTCATTTCTCCTTGAAATATTTCCCGTTCTCTGGCACCTGTCACATTGAAGAACGAATACGTGAGCATCTTTAAACAAGGTAGGCTAGAACAAACCCGATTGCAGGACTTTGGCTGTGGTTTTATCTCCGCTGAAGTGTCCACCGTATGGTGATGAATGACAATGCTGCATGACACTATTGACCTCCTCTTGTTGCACACAACATCGTAATAACTGATCAGCACAACATTTGAATAGGTACGTATATCCCAGACATAGTGTTTGACTTCTTTGAAGAATTTCTTCTATTGCTGATGTGTCCATTCCAACGGCCATTTCCCCGATATTATGTAGTTTACATAGTCAGCATACCATGGGACTTCATGCTGTTTGATGGCAAATAATTGTTCATCTAGAAAAGTTTCTTTGATTGTCAGCTCGGTGCTAGTTGTACCTCTATTTTCGAGCCTTGACAAGTGATCGACCACTTGATTTTATGTCCCCTTCCTATCTCGGATCTCCACGTCAAATTCTTGCAGTAGAAGCACCCAACGGATCAATCTAGGCTTGACATCTTTCTTTGCGATCAGGTATTTGATTGCTGAATGATCTATGTAGACCACCACTTTGGGACCCAGCAAATATGAGAAGAATTTATCAAAGTAAACACAACTTCGAGCAACTCCTTTTCAATTGTTGTGTAGTTGAGTTATGCTTCATTCAAAGTTTTGTGGCGTAGTAAATGGTGTGAAAAATTTTCGCCTTACGTTGTCCCAAAACTGTACCTACAACAAAATCACTAGCATCGCACTTTACTTCAAAAAGGAGCGTCCAGTCTGGTGCTACTGTGATGGTGGCAGAGATAAACTTGTGTTTCAAGATTTCGAAAGCATGGTGGCATTCTTTGGTGAAGTGGAATGACACGTCTTTCTTTAGCAGATTGCATAATGGTTTAGCAATCTTGGAGAAGCCTTTGATAAATCTCCGGTAAAATCCTGCACCCTAGAAAACTTTGAATCCCTTTGACGGATGATGGTGGAGTTAGTTTCTCTATCGTCTCAATCTTTGCTTTGTCTACCTCAATTCATTTATGTGAAATCTGATGTCCCAGGACAATGTCTTCCTACACCATGAAGTGGCATTTCTCCCAGTTGAGTACCAGGTTGGTATATTCACATCTTTGTAACATTTTTTCCAAATTTTTCAAGCAGCGGTCGAACGAGTCTCTAAACACTGAGAAGTCATCAATGAAGACTTCCATGCTTTATTCTATCATGTCTGAAAAGATGGCCATCATGCAATGTTGAAATGTCACAGGAGTATTATAAAGTCCAAATGGCATCATGCGGAATGAAAAAATACCATACGGACATGAGAAAATGGTTTTCTCTTGATCTTCTAGGGCAATGGAAATCTGATTGTATCCTAAATATCCATCCAGAAAGTAGTAAAAATCATGTCCCGCCAGTCTGTCTAGTATCTGGTCAATGAATGATAGCGGGAAATGATCATTCTGTGTTGCTTTGTTCAGCTTCCTGTAGTCCATACACACTCTCCATTGAGTTATTGTCCTTGTTAGAATCGGCTCGTTCTTTTCATTGGTGACTACAGTCATTCCTCATTTCTTGGGTACGTATTGCATAGGTCTTACCCTAAGAGTTGTCATAGATGGGGTAAATGATGCCTGCATCCAACCATTTGATGATTTGTTTCTTTACTACTTTTTTCATGATTGGATTCAGTCTCCGTTGATGCTCCACTGTGGCTTTGTACTCGTCGTTCATCAGGATTTTGTGCATGCAAAATGATGGACTAATGCCTCAAATATCTGCTATAGTCTATCCAATAGCTCTTTTATGCTCACGTAACACTCTCAATAACTTATCTTAATGCACCTATGTTAGCGACGAAGAAATAATCACAGGTAATTAAGAAGAGTTTTCCAAGTATGCATACCTGAGATGGTTCGGAAGTGGCTTTAGTTCCAGCTGTGGTGGTTATTCAATTGAGGGCTTGATTCGCTCTTTTTTTGGTAGTTCCACGCTTTCCAACTGTGGTGTCGATCTAAAGCGAGAGGCTCAATCAAGATAGTTTATACATTCTAGAATCTCATCATCTAATTCTATGTCAGTCATGTTGGTGATGCATGCTTCAAGTTTGTCAGTGGAAAGTTGCATTGCATCTGTGTTCTGGATGATACTATATATTACATCAAGTCCAAAACATTCCTCCTCATTTTCATCATTCGGTAATTTCATGGCTTTGAAAACATTGAATGTTACTTCTTGGTCCTGCACCCTCATGGTTAGTTCACCTTGTTGTACATCAATAATGGTTCAACATGTAGCCAAGAATAGTCTCCCGAGGATGATAGGTACGTCTTTGTCTTCCTCCATGTGAAGGACAATGAAATCTGTTGGGAAAATGAATTTGTCAACTTTGACAAGCACATCTTCCACTACACCTCTCGGAAATATGAGAGATCTGTCTGCAAGTTGCAGAGTGACTGAGGTGGGCTTTGCTTCTCCAAGCTGTAATTTCCTATAAATAGACAAAGGGATCAAATTAGGACTAGCACTTAAATCACACAAAGCCTTACCGAAGTAATGTTCTCCTATGGTGCAATGGATTGTGAATTTGCCAGGATCCTTCAAATTCGGGGGAGCTTCCTCTGAATGATGGCGTTGCATTCTTCTGTCAATGCTACCGTCTCATAACTCCTAATCTTCACTTTCGTGACAAAATATCTTTCATGAATTTGACATAAATGGGCATCTGCTCCAATGCTTCTGCAAATAGAATGTTAATACATAGCTTTTTGAAAATCTCCAGGAATCGAGCAAATTGCTTGTCCAATTTGTGTTTCTAAAGACGCTGTGGAAAAGGTGGAGATGGAGTAAATCTTTCTCGATCATTTTCTTTTGCCTCTTTTTCCTCCATCTATGGATCTGATTCACTGCTTTCTTTTGGAACTTCCTCAGTAGATGTCTTGACTCCAATAGCTTTGTTGATTTTAGTGCCATTTTTCAAAGTGATGGCTTGGCATTGCTCATTCCCTCTATTCTTTGGATTTGGTTATGTGTTTCTAGGAAGTGTACCTTGTAGTCTGTAACTCTGAGCATTGGCCAGTTGTCCCATTTGATTTTCTAGTGCCTTTATAAAAGCTGCTTGACTTTGAAACATAGCATCATATTTGGCTTCTTGCTTTTTCAACATCTCTACAAGTAAATATTATATTCCTGGCTTCTTTCTCATACTCCTGGATTTTATTCTGCTATTGGAATCCTAGTGGTGGATTGTTTATTTGCCCTGAAGTGTTGCTCCATGCGAAATTGGGATGATTCCTCCAACCTGGGTTATAGGTATTGGAATATGGATTGTTCCCATGTCTGTTGAAGTTGCTGACATAGTTCACAGTCTTATCATGTTGATTATAAGATTCTGCCTCTGGTGCTCCTCCATTAACATGCATGCTAAGAGTTTCTAGGCACTTACAAATCTGATACAGCTTGGCATTCACAGCTGGGTTGGTTCATATTTCATGGATTTCTACTATTCGATGGATCATGTTCTTCTCTGTTGGCCACAATGAATTATGGTTGGCCATTTCTTCAATTAAGTCCAATGTCTGATCTTCTCCTTTTTCCATTAATGCTCCTCCAACAGCATCATCTATTGTGGTTCTCATTAGTCCAGAAAGTCCATTGTAGAAGGTTTGGATTTGTAGCCATTTTGCAATCTCATAGTGAGGATATTTTCGAAGCAATTCTTTGTATTTTTCCCATGCTTCGCAGATGGATTCTAGTCATGTTGCACAAAGGATGTGATGACATTTCTCAATTTTACTGTTCTGGCTGGTGGAAAGTATTTTACAAGGAATTCGGTGGCAAGAGTGTTCCAAGTTGTTATGGAACCTGCTGGTAGTGAATGGAGCTAAGCCTTAGCTCTGTCTTTCAAGGATTATGGGAACACTCGCAGACGCATTGTTTCTTCTGCCGCTCGGTTTTAATTGAATGTGCCACAAACTTCCAGGAAGTTATTGAAGTGGGCATTAGGATCTTCAGTTGCACTTCCCCCGAACTGAACTGATTATTGTATCATCCGAATGCATGTTTTGATGTCACACGCATTTGTTGGTAATGGTGGAAATACAATGGATGATATGAAGCCGTCAACCACCGAAATTGTTCTGTCTCGAATGGGAATTGGTGGTGCAACTTCCAAAGGTTCAGGTTCTTGATTGTTCATGTTGATTAGTGCTCTTTGATCTTCTCGCCTTTCTCTTCTCAACTGTCTGATAGTTCTTTCAATTTCTGGTTCAAGCGTACGGATTTCAACGCTTCTGATTCTTCTCATGTAGTGTCTGAGAACCTGAAACACAAGAAAACAAAAATAATAAGTAAAAACAAAATTAAACACAAGTAAAGAATCTAACCTCAAAATTAATAGTAAAAGATAAATAAGTCCCCGAGAACGGCGCTAAAAACTTGATCGGGTGAAACCATTCACGTTACGCAAGTGCACGTATCGTTCAAGTAGTATAAAATATATCGATCCGACGAGGATTTAATACCTATGCTATCAATTTACGAAGCTAAATGTCTACGAGTATGTTACGGATATGCCCTATACCCAACTTGTGGATGGGCTATATGTACATGTATTTGTAATATTTTCATTAATTAATAAAATGGAAATCTTTATTATACGTGTCTTACATAACTTATATGAATCATCAACACTGTAATAAAGCCATTGGAGTAATAAGACGATGGCTTCCACGCCTTATGAGAATCATTACTCTTAAATATTCCTATTCATAGTTTTGTGACTAATCTGGGCGTTCACAAAGCGGAGAGACTAACATTATGATATGATCCGCCCTTAAGTGGGGCAGCCGATCTCATAGGCTACTAGCGAAAATTCGTCTGCTTGGTGTATCACATGGATGCATGAGTTGCTCGTGTCCATCGAACTGACCGCCGAAAGTTTTGATATGGAGTGTTTATCCCATGTGTCTGTGAGAACTTTCATGTATCGATTATATGACTAGTCCTTAGACTTGAGGTCTTTACAATCTTATGTGTGGATCAAATAACTTTGACATTCTCCTTCCCCAGTTCAAAAGATCTGGTCATAAGGGTATGATTGGGTCATTTGTTGAAACACATGAAGTTTGTAAAGAAACAATAGAGAATCGCCACTCTCTCGGATAATATTTTCTTATAAGAGTAGTATTCCAGTTCGCGGGTTGATATGTGTGATCAATGCTTGAGACTGTGGCCACAGCGGAAGAATCATGTGAGATTCTTGGGTTAGCATGATTCATGACACTATCAACATCATACATTTGACCATATGGGTAGACATTTTCCATACCCTATGTCAATATGTGGGGATACAGTGAGGCGAGGTACCGTATCATATGTAAATCGCATACATAATGGGTATATATATCTTTCCTTCTCATTTGGGGTCCTTGACATGTTGCTAGATGTCAACCTTGATCATTGAAATCGAATGACCATCAGATCAGAGGATAATTTATGTTCGATTAAATTATCACGATTCATTTCATGTCTAAATTGAGGGGAGCCCAAAAGGTCACACACAATAAAGTCGAAATCAATGGTTAACAGTGCACAGTACAAATATAACATCATATATGATTGTTGTAGGAATTGTTCATAAATGGTTCAATGTGCTTAATTATTGAACATATCATTTATGAGGTTTCATAGTGGCTTAGGGATTGGTGAATGACGATAGGGGCACTTTGGGAATTGGAATTAAAAAAATTCTATTCACGTGAATAGTAATATGAATAGTAATTTTTTTTTTTTTGTTTTGAATTCCAATTCGGCCCAAACTCTTATTAGGGTTTTATAATCTCGTTAAACCACTAAATTAAGATCTAATGGCTAAGATTAAATTAGCTTTTATCCCACATCGGATTCTTAATTAATTTTGTTGTCTTTGGAGCACTATATAAACCCAAAGAATTCTTCACAAATTTGCTAAACCAAAACCTTTTTATATCTTGGGTTTATATAAGTGAGAAACTCTAAAGTTTAAGAGTAAGCCACTGATTTTGAGGATCCTTAAGTCTAATTGACTAGAGGAACCTCGAGTTAAAAGTTTTGAGGTATTTGCCTAGGCTAGCACCCAAGGGCAAAATACCCGTGCACTCAAGGCGTAGTCTTGCCGTTGAGTTTTGGCTTTGGTGTGTGCATCTTTGGAGGCCACACACTTGGGTGGCTCTTTGGAACGTGGAAGAGCTTGCTGAGTTCGAGAAAAGCTTGTAGATTGGAGGGAGGACTAGAGGAGTCTACGGTTCAAGTAAGTCTTTTTATTTATTTATTTTATTTAGAGTTCTTATGATACTTAGCATGTTTAGGTTTATGTTCTTTGCATGTTTTATGAGTTTTATGCTTAGAATATATATTAACATGCCTAGGCTTGTAGAATAATAAAAACAAATGGGTCTTGGGCAAAGGGAAAATGGCATAATAATTTTGATTTTCCGCTGCGCACTTGCGGCCGCTTCCCAACAGAGTATCTAATTGATTCGATTGTTGGTTGGATGGTGATTTTTATCTAAAACAAACAAGTAAATAAAACTAAGGTAGATTTTAATTTTTAAACAATGATTTGAAATTGTCCAGGGTTGTGAATCCTACCAATATTCTTCTAAAGATGAGTTGATTATCTTATGCTTGTGTAATATGTCAGTTTATTAACCTATAACAGGAAGTTATGCAAAAGCCTATTCCGATGGTCAGATACAAACACCCAAAGTAACCCAATTAACTATATTCCTATGTTAATTAAGAAACTCTGAATTCATTAAGTTTAAGTTCCAATTATGGCTACCTACGCCCGACAGGTATATTCCTATCTTAGAAGGAAATCTCTAAGTTGAATGTGAGATCGTGAGCTATTGAGTCTACGGCTAAACCTAAAATCCTTTTTTCCAAGTTCATTTAAGTTTACCTAATCAATCTTATTAGTGGCCAATTAATAAGAAGCATTAAGAACTAGAATCAATAAATAAACCTATACATCACACAAGACATAAGAAAAGTCAACTTATTAAATCATTAATATTGGTTTTCATCACAACCCTAGACAACGTATTTAGTTACGACACATATCTAGGACTACTAAAGACATAAATAAATAAAACATTATACAACAAATTTGAAAACTAAAAAGGTAAAAATTACAACAATGAAATAAAATACTGGGGTTTGGGGATCCACTTTTATTATTTCAAATCTAGAAATCTCCCTTATTATATTATTAAAATTTTTATTATATTACCAACCGACCATATAAGCGGTATCCTGATTAAGTTAGATTTTAATTAATTCCAACCGACCATAAAGGCGGTATCCAATTAAGTCAGGTTTAATTAAGTCTAACCGACCATAAAGGCGGTATCCAATTAAGTGAGATTTTAAGATAATTTATATATTATAAAATAAGGGAGATTAATCTAAATTATGATAATAAAAATTTCACCTTATTAATATATATGTATTTTTATTTACACTAAATTTAAAAATAAGCATATTAATTATATGTGTCAAAATCTCATTTTGATAATTAATTAATGTGTATCTAATCAAATTTTATATCAAATAGAAATATCATTAATTATTAATTGATCGAAATGCCCCTAAGCATGTGTAATTTCGTTTAAAGATTAAACGATTCGAATTAATTGGCTTAATTTGATAAAATATTATGAATAATCTATATCATTCATAACGCGTTGTCCAAGTGTAACACCCCCCTGATGCAAGATCCTATCGGAAGGAGACAGAATTAACCCATCTCTATAAGCCTCCAAATGTACAGAAAAACGGACATGATGTATCCTAAAACTGGACAACCTGAAAGACAGTCCAGCATTAAAATGACACATATAAGAAGCATCAAATATACAAATGGACCTCAGGTCCACACAAGACATATCAAGCTCATACTCAATGCTTAAGGGCTCTGTGCCTACAACATCAAATGAAAATCAAAACTTTTACTTAATAAATACAAAACAGTGTTCTTAGTTCGACGAATAACATAATAATCATCATACACCCTAAACCTCTAAGACTTTTCCCAGGACACTTCGAGGGTGACAGCTACTTTGGTGATCCGGTGTCCCGAGCATGACTCTTAAGGCCGAAGTGGTTGATCAATCTAGAATTGAACCTGTAAAACTAGCAAATTGGTTTGGTGTGAGTTATAAAACTCAGTAAGTAACCACGCTCGTACTACAAAAAAACATATAAGTAAAGCATATTAGAAGCTTCTCAAGATTAACAAGTTGTTACCAGTTCAGATTTATCAACTTTTACAATCCTCTATTCTTTTCACATGTTAAATCCTCATAGAGTGTGTGTGTTCATGCGCCAATCTAATATCCAAACATCCAAAGTAAAAATTCGAATATCACAGAGTACGTCATTTAACATCAAATCCATTTCAATCATATGAAACATGAGGTTGCACTTTTATACTTTATCACAAATAAATTTTTTGAAATATCATCAAATCGGTAAGTCAAACAAACTTCCATCAATTTTGATAGTTTTACGATAACTTAAGATTCATGACTTATACGCATTCTCACATATCAGTTCAAAAATCATAGTTCACTTCTTTTACATTCATACAAATCCGATTTCAGTATTCTTACTTGGAGATATATCTAGTACCAGAAGCTTACAAAAACATTCAGTCTTTTTCACAATGTACGTACATATAATAGCAAACTTAGGAAACACACTTTGCAACATCTTATACTCACACCAGTTTTCAGGTCATTCTTTCATTCCACGAAATCGTACACTGTCCATACATATAACAGGTTCTATCATACACACAAATACACTCAGACATACATACAATAATCGTGCAACTGACAAAGAAGCACGCATAATAGTCAATACATCAAAGAACACATAACCCAAACAACACATAGATATATGCTGGCTTACACAAGCAATGATCGTACGTGACTCATTACCTATTTTAGAATGGGTAAAAGATGAATGTCGTCCGAACGAATTTCTAACCAGCTCGAGCTACAACCCCACTAAACTATCATCCAATTAATATACACACTTGCGCACATATAACGTAGCATAAACTCATCAAACTATTCCTCATACACTGACACATACATGACAACCACTCCGAGTCACCATCCAAATTCCATCAACACACATATATTTCAAACATATGAATATACATATTACTACGAATTCAAATGCTATATTTTATAACAATCCTCATATCTTTCACTTATCGATCAAACATATTCAGTTTCAAAATTTCTGTCTGGAAACCTTTGATACAAAAATTTATCAATTGAACATATTGTTAGGGTTGGTGCTCAGAGTGCCAATCCGGATCATATTTACGTCCGATTCATAAATACGAACAATTCTATTTTCCATAATATTACTGATTCAATGGTAGCACTCTTGTCTTTTATACACTTATTTGATCTAATTACGATTAGATATTTAATTATGATTAGATCGAAACTAAATCTGGTTTAGTAATACGTGTATATTAGACAAAGACCCTAGGATTTATAATATAGTGCGCAGTTACAACGTAGTTTGTAACTGAAATTGGGAAGTGAACTATAAGCTGTATATCCTTGAATAAAGTTCATGGTCAAGATTTACTAACATGGATCGGTTAGTAAAATCCGATGAGACCAGTACATGTCGTATATCATGACTTGATCTGATGGTTTATCCTAGTGAACAATGAGTCTCGGGAGACTCGTATAGACATGTAGGTGTTTATTTGATAAGACACTGAACAACTCACTGAAGATTTCCTAATAAATGGTACACAAACTGTTGGACAATTATGACCCATAGCGTCACTATTTGTACAGATCATGGTGTTGTTGTACAAATTAACTATGTGACAAAGGAGATTGCACTCTTATCATTTGTGATTAGATCACCTAGATATATAAATGATAGGAGGTCCCTATGATTTGTTCCTGGACGGAGAATGATGTGAGACAGTATCAGTCTACGAAGGATAAATCATTAAATATCCCTAGTCAGAGTATTATCGAGATTGGACATCGATAAATACGTAAAAGACTAGTATTGCACTTGTGCACGTTATAAGGGCACAATGGCATAGTTCTCATATATTTGGGTATAGGATAATCATGCAAGTGTAATAGGAGGTTGTGTTTTACCGATGGTATGGGAAACAGCTTCGCTCTGGATAGACCCCTCGGAATTCCATTGGTAGTATGACTATGTGTCTATGGAAGTCCGAAATCAAGGTAGGTGTATTTGGTCTTAACCTGAGACTTGCACCGCTAATACTTGCGATAATCAATATACTTTGGTTGCGGTCGTCCAGGACTTTAACAGGTTCTGTGTACGCCAATGCTGGGTATATTGAGAATCGTAGTGTGTTGGGTGTGATGTCAAGATGGAAGTATCACTCCAGTCATAGTGGAGATGATGGTCACGTAGGATACGAGACTGGTTCTCTTAAATGCTGCAGCTATCGGGATATTATGACAAGGTCATGTATATCCGATTATAGAAACTAGTCATCAGACATTCAACATGTGCTTCGTACGGGGGAGACACAATTCCAGCCCCAGGCCTAGCACGTGATCATCCGATACTAGATCGACATACGCAATACTACGTATACTACGCCTGATATAGATCACTTATTCCGGTAAGCATGTTTTTGGAGAATTGGGTAGGCATGACGCTTTGCTAGAAGCCAACCTTGTCTTGTAAATCGGTATAAACGTAGTACGACGTACTTACGTGTTTGGATAGTCCGATGACTGAATTTACTGCCAACATATCCGGGGATCTCATGGGTCGCTGTGGGACACAGAAACTGATGACGCGTACTGTTCTAGGCTCGCGACCTAGTCTGGAGTACGGAGTAGCCACGGGGGACTAAACCGGAGAATAATGGAGTCGCCACCCGGTGTGAACCAGGAAAATGAGATTTAAGGCCGCACTCACCCCTCGCAAGGGAAGACCTTAAACCGTTGGGTTCGGAATGGTCTCTTACTTATGTCACTTGTAATGAAAGGATTTGTGTAATAATTTAATCAAGCTTAAGTAACACTTATTTCCAAGAGTATCATGCTTCTAAGTTCATATGCGCAAAAAATAAAACTTACACCTAAATTTGCATATATCATACATTTAAGATTGCATGCTTGAAAGTAAATCAAAGTAGCAACGAACATAAAATTTTATTGGCATATTGTATTCATGGAAACACAAGCACACACTAACCACGCAAGCACACATAAGAGCGAATCAAATAATGGTGAACATGTGATTTCATAGACATATCATGCTTATACGTGCGGAAGCATAAACAAATAGCCATTTCATGTCCATGTGTAAATAAAAGAGTCAACTAAATACATAATGCAAAAAGACACTTAAGGATGCAATTAGCCATTAAAGTAAGCATGCTATGACGTGGTGCAAAAGAAGATAACTAATATGGACACAAACACATATGTGAGCACTTTTCCAAGTGGTACGTGGAATTGTATCCCAAGTACAGACCGCACTACCGTCCATTCGGAATCGGCTACGAAATTTATGTCTGGGTTTCTATCCGATATACCACAAGAAATAATACTCAAATGCTATCATGACATGGATATATGAATTGTAATATGTTAAGCCAAGACTAAGGTAAGTGATGCAACCAATGGAATAAATGTGCTTTTCATTATGATGTGTACAAAGATAAAGATGACCATATGGGATTTCATAATACATGCGTGAATGGTATAGTTGGCTTGCGAATGAGGGGCAGTGGATGAGTGGTGTTTGTGCGTGATTCAGGCAGTATGGTGCTGGTTTATTTGTGTTTTGACGTGAAGGGTTCATGGTTTGTGAAGGTGTTTTACTGCTAATTGGTTGCCGAGGTGAGTCTTATGCGAGAGGATGAATGGTAGTGGCGTAAGATGACGGACGTTTGTAAGGGTGTTTGCTGGCTCGTGTATTGTGGCGTGGGCAGGTCAGAGGGGGAGTGTAAGGCTAGGGCAGTGGCGTAAGATAAAGGCCTAAGTTGAAGGATACGTGAGAGGCTGTGGATGAAGTTAGGGACGTGATGGCTAATTGGTGGCGTTAAGTGGGTGAAGGTGTGATTAGCGTGAACATGCTTAGCTCTTAACGTGAATGATGGTTCTGGTTTGTGTGTGGACAAAGGAAAGTGCAAGGGCTAATAATATGGATGTACCAATGGTAATAGATCGAGCCAAGACAGAGGTAGATGATGCAATCAATATATGAAAGACGCGGCAAATATCGTGGTAAAGGTAGCCTTTTAGGCTTTTCTTCCCCCAAATGGAGAACCTTTTTAGTCCAACACAATAAGCCCATGCGCTTTTCATTACAATGCGTACAAAGACAAAGATAACTATATGAAACTTCGTATACCCGATTGAACACATCTTATATTCAACCGAATATACATCAATCGGCGCGGCAGAGCATCATGGTAAAGGGTTTTAACCCCTCCAAATAGGGGACCTTTAATCTGACTTACTAAGCCCATGCGCTCGATCGCATCATGCATACAAAGAATAAAGACAATAATATCAAACTCAGTATGCCCGATTGAACATATCTTACATTCAACCGAACACACATCAACCGGCGCGGCAAATCATCGTGGTAAAGGGTTTTAACCCCTCCAAATAGGGGACCTTTAATCCGACTTACTAAACCCATGCGCTCGATCGCATCATGCATAAACAAGTAACATGCGGAATTTAAATGACGAATAATAAATAAATCAAAGCAACATAAAATAAAAGAAAGTGCCGATTACTCAAGCGGTACGTGGAGTTGTATCCCGAGTACAGATCATACTACCGTCCATTCGGAATGGGCTATGAAATTTATGTCCGGGTTTCCATCCGATATACCGCGAGAGTTGAAACATCTTTCATTTTATTCCAAGGCCACAACACACAATATTTCGTAATCCATGCATATTTATCTACTCAAGGGCCACAACATGCATTTTAACATAACAATCATGCGAATAATACTCAATGAATAATAAAAATAAAACAGAAAACGAACGTGGAAAATACCCTCAGGTCTAACCTTTTTTGTCGACTTTCGGACGTGCTTTTTGCGGAGATCGGAAGGGTAAAAGCTCCTCAACTTCTCAGGTTCACTGGTTTAGCGTCTTAGCTCACTGTTTTGCTGTTTTGCTTGCTGTTTGGCCTCCATTTTGCTGCTGTTTCCTCTATATTTTCTGCTCACTATTCAGGTCACTGTTTTGACGTTTCAACGGACTATTTTGGGTGTTTTTAAAGGTTTAAAATGCATTTTTTGTGATTATTTTAAGGATTATAAAGACTATTTTTTATGTTACTGTTTTAAGGATTTTAGGGACTGTTTTAAGAGGATTTTTGCTGCTGTTGTGGGGCTGATTTGGGCTGCTGCTCAGGTTTGTTTTAGGGGGGGTGCAGGGGCTGCTGTTTTCGGTGGAAATGGGCTGTTGTTCAGGCGTTCCTTAGCTGCTGTTTGGGGTGTGTTTGGGCTGCTGTTTTGGGTATATTTTTGGTGATGGAAGACTGCTGTATGGGGGAGATTTTCGGTGATGTATGGGGGGTTTTTGGGCTGTGATATTTTCGGCTATGGAGTGGAGGAGATGAAGATAATTGTTTGTGTTGCTTCTTGTTGCTATTGCCGTGAATTGTAAGAGGTTGGAGAGAGTTGGGCGTGAATTGAGAGGAGAGGAGAGGCTTGGTTTGGCTTTGTTTATATAGAGAAAGGCTATGGCTTCTCCTTGTCTCACAAGGAAGGGATTTGATTTAGTGTTAAAGAAGGAAAGCAATGGATTTGATGGAGACAAGATTGGTTTAGATTAGGAAGTCAATATATTTAAATTGGTTATGAGTGATTTAATTAGGCATGATATTTCTTTAATTTAGTATATGATTTTGTTTAGTTAGGAAGTTAATATATTTGATTTATCTAAATTACGTATGATTATATTTTATGTTTTATTTAATTGGTAAATGGTTTAATTATTTTATTTAATTCAATTACATTATCTAATTAATATTTAATTTAATATTTAATTTAATTTGGGTGTAATTTAGGGTGATGAGCGTGTGGGCCTAGTCATGGTGGGCGTGTGGGCTAGATGTGGTGTGGGCTTGGTTTGGCTTGGTGAGTGGGTTAGGCGTGTATGGGCTAGATTAAAAGGGTTTTGGTTTTTTTTCTCTGGGCCAAAGGTGATCTAAACGGAGGTCCAACAAGTGAGCTTGACGCTAAATAAGTGAACAAGGATCTATTGAAATACCGATTCCCTTCCGACGACCGTTTCCCACAATATCCTTAACTAAAAAGGTATTGCCTCCAACTGAGACTCATCATCGGGTTTCACATGCAAAAATGCAATGCCTACAGTTGCTTCCCGAAGATTCACCGATGATGTATGACTCGCACTCTATTAATCTGGGATTAATTAGATGAGAGAGAAAATTAATCTGGGATTAATTGCGGAGATATTTTATCTGGGATAAAATATCAATTAAAGAGAGAGAACGATTAATTTGGAATTATTCGATAAATTAATATATTCGATATATTAAACGAAATTGGATTTCGACGCGGAATTAAAATTAGATTTTAATTCGGGCGAACGAGTTAATTTAGAATTAATTCGTTAGCGATGTTAATAGTGATTTCGTTAGGCGTAATCATTTAATTGTGTCGCAACGGAAAATTCGTTAATTTGAAATTAGCAAACCCGAGCCCGAGATTATTTGCGAGCGCATTCGCATTTCGAATTCGAGTGCGGCACGCAAGTCAAATCAAGCGTCAAATCAAGCGTCAAATCAATTGTCACTTTGAGTGATGTGACAAGTTGTCACTTGATTGAGTGATGAGAGTTGATGTGAATAGTGATGTTGGTAGTTGGAAAGCATTGATTATTATTTGCTTTTTGACTTTTGAGATTTGAAATGGTTTTGGTATTTGATTTATTTTTGGAAAATAAAAATAAATATTCTTAACACTTTTCTTTTTCCCTCTCTCATCTCACACGGTTTTTGAAAACCCTCTCTTCATCACTCTCTCTCTCTCTCGGCCATTTGGCCATTGTTTTCTCTTCTGCTCACTGCCTCAAAACCGTGAGTTCAAAGGGAAGAAAATGATGATTTATGGCAAATCATCAAGGTGCTAGCACACTCTTGGAGGCATACAAGGTGATAGGGAAACTATCTCATGAGAGAGGAATGACCAAACAAAGCTTGGAGCTTTCATGGAGGACCATCAATGGCCGAA
Source organism: Zanthoxylum bungeanum (assembly GCA_019454045.1). NCBI lineage: Eukaryota > Viridiplantae > Streptophyta > Magnoliopsida > Sapindales > Rutaceae > Zanthoxylum > Zanthoxylum bungeanum. Next base: position 23,970 of record SKCR01000859.1, read on the forward strand.
TTTGTGGACAAGAAAACAGCCCACTGCCGAGCTTGGAGGAGGCAGAAAATGAAGATTTTGTTCTCAACCGCATCACTCAACCATTCATTGTGAGTATTCCACACCTTCTTTGATTGTATTCACATGTTATTTTCTTGCTTGATAAATGATCTTGGGAACCTTAGAGGAAACCAACACCAACTTCAATAGGAATATTCTCGAGTTGAGTGAGCATAATGGTCATTTGACTTGAGATAACACAGTGGGATATATGAGTTATCCTCCAAACTTTGATGGCAATCACGTCACCGATCTATTTAGATCAGACCTCCGCTTGTTCGTTGGGTGTGGACTGATGCTCATGATATCCAGTGCATATCAAGAGAGGATCCGTCAGTCCTGTGTACAGGGCATAGGCATCCGCACGTGTTTATGATCTAGTAAATTCATGGCCGTGGTATAACTTCATAAATCAGTTCCGAGTGTTTTTTAGAGATCGTAAATTGAAAGTTGACTATATTATACCAAACAGATTTGACGTTCTCATCTATATCCCAGGTATAATATGGATAGCCTGTGACGGAGGGATTATACGTATGTAATGATGCAATGACCTCGACTTGCATAGTTTAGCGAGATTATACGTGGTCGTCATAATCCATGAGTGGGTGAATTATGGACACGAAATTGGATTTCGTGATGAATAAACCTAAACTTAGACAGTCCCACAATATGAAGTGTACTCGTTGAGCACTAGGGCAACGCGATATGAATAATACGGATTATTCATAATACTTCATCGGATTAAATGAGTTAATTCGGATCGTTTAATCGGTTAAATGATAACATATGCATTTAGGGATTTTGTCCGATAATAATTATTGTGTATTTATATTTGATACATAATACGATTAGATACACATTAAGTATTCGTCAAATAAGATTTTGACACATGCCATTAATATATGTATTTGTTATTTATTGTAAATAAAAAACATATATAATAATAATTAAATTAATTAATTATTTGGATATTTAATTGTTAAATATTTAAATGATTAATTAATAAACTTTTTTCATAAATGTTATGAAATTGATCCAATTATTATTTGTTCACATGGCATGATTTAATTAGACTTTATTTTTCCAAATTTGATTTGTTAAGATAAAGTTTAATTTAATTAATTGTTTTAATTTTTGGAATTGGACAATTTTGCCCCTCCAAGTCGGTCTCCTTCTCTTTAAAATAAAAAATTTGTTTTCTCTCTCATTTGGAACCACCATAGCCAAAACTCCTAAAAGAAAAATGGGTTTGAAAAATTGTTTGATAAATCCATGGAAAAGTGAAGAAAAATCAAGGAAATGGCTTACGGAAAATTGGAGTATTAAAGGTAATCTTCAAAACCCTTTAAGCTTGAAATTAGTTTCTTGTTTCTTGATTTCTTAGAATGGTTCTATGGTTTCTTTGCTTGTAGAATTTGGGGCTTTTGGTGTGGTGGATGGAATTGGAGGTGTGAAGTAGAATTTGGGTGAAATTAGTGTAATTTGTATCTAAAATGATCATTTGATGATGAGTTTCTATTCTAGAGTGTTATGACCATTCTTTTGACACCTAGAATTGTTCTTGGGTTGTTCATATTTGGTTACTTTGGTTGGTGTCTTGATTAATTAGATTAATCTTGAAAATTTTGGATTTAAAGCATGAAATTTGGTAATTTTGGTTTCTGGATCAGATCTTTGAAAATTGGAAATTATGTGATGAATTTGATGTCATATAAATGTATTGGATGTGTTTTGGGAGTTGGAACAATTGCCTGAAAGTATTTCGGAGTTGAAATAAACGAGATTGGCCAAAAACGGCGTTACCGAGTGACTTTTGAGCCAACCGGGTGACGGCTGTCCAAACAGTGAGTTTTTCACTTTTCGGGCAGCCCATGAACTGGCCTAACACTATTGGGGCTGACTTGGGCAGTCCCCATAAGTGTCGGGTGGTCAGTTCGGTCAAAAATGCATTTTGCGTCATTTTACGGAAAAAATATTTTTCGTAAATGTTTCGCGACGTTTCATGTATATTTATGTCGTTATTTGATATCGAATAAATAGTGTGGGAACAAAGAAACTGGGCGACGCATGCTGTCCCGGGCTTGCGGCCCGGTTGGCGAGTACGGAGTAGCCCGCGGGGGACTAAACCGGAGAATAATGGAGTTGCCACCCGGTGTGAACCGGGAAAATGAGATTTAAGGCCGCACTCACCCCTCGCAAGGGAAGACCTCAAACCGTTGGGTTCAGAATGGTCTCTTACTTATGCCACTTGTAATATTAGGATTTATACAATAATTTAGCCAAGCCTCAACAACTTATTTCCAATGATAATTATATTTCTAAGTTCACATGCATGAAATTAATCATCACAACATACAACATCACATGGCAATCTCATGAACATATTCCAATCATATGATATGGAAAACTAAGAACAACCTAATCATGCTTGAGTACTATCTCATGAATACCTCGAATGGATAAATGCAGGAATACAAATAATATGATTGACTACATAATGCAAGAGAGATCACCCAAGAGGCAATTATACATGAAATATGATGAGACAGACTCAGTTCAGTGTGTGCGCGTTCGTGTAGCATTTGTAAATGCGTTTGAACAGTAAACAGAAGGTTCACGTTTGTGTAGCATTTGATAATGCGTTCGAACGGGACCAGACCTGATGATACAAAATGCATGCGCGTTCGAGTAGCGTTTGATAACGCATTCGAACGTTAAAAGAAGGTTCGCGTTCGGTTGCGTTCGATGACGCGTTCGAACGGGAACTGGCAGATTGCATACATTCATATGGTTTTAGATACCGCATTCAAACAGGATCACAACAACGACATATCTAATCACATGGATACCTAAATCATGCATAAAGATTAACATACTAAGGGCTAAATCATGCTTAAGAATAAATAACGCACTAGGCCTAATCAGGCTAAATAAATAAATAACGTACAAACTACATCATGCTCAAATACAAGTTTGGATGAAATGGAATACATGTATCTCTCAAGTGGTACGTGGAGTTGTATCCCGAGTGCAGACCGTACTACTGTCCATTCGGATTCCGCTACGGAATTTACGTCCGGGTTTCCATCCGATATACCACAAAAGAGAACATGCATTCCGTTCATCCGGAATTCACATCATGCCTCAACGAAACGACTCTCATAAGATAATATATTAAAATAAATAAAAGACAAATGAAAGATAATAAATACAAGGTGCCCTCAGGTCTAACCTTTTTTGTCGACTTTCGGACTTGCGTTTCACGGAGATCGGAAGGGTTAAAGCTCCTCAACTTTTCTGGTTCACTGGTTTGCATTTTACCTCGCTACTTCGCTACTCAAACTACTGTTTTGACTCCGTTTTACTGCTGTTTTACTGTTGTTTTACTGCCGTATTGCCGCCGTATTTTGGTCACTGTCTTAAGGCAAATACGGGACTGTTTTGTGATGAATGGGGGCTGCTTTGGGTTGCGGTTTTTGGACTGTTTTGGTAGTGTCAAGGCTGTTATTTTCGATTGTTCAGAGGGTTTAGAGGGGCTGTATTTGCGTGGGTGAAGGGTGTTTGGGGGAGTGCGGTTTCAGTCACTGTCAGGGTGATTTTCTAAGGACTTTTTCGGTGATGATAATGAGATTTATGGGGTGGTTTCGGTTGTGATTCTCGACTAGGGGGGAAGGGTTTTGGTTTCGGTTATGGAGGGTAAGTGAGGAGGAAGGAATTGCTTCTTGTTGTGGTGTATGTTAGGCGTGGGTTGCTAGGGTTTTTGTGTTTGTATTTTGTATGAATGGAGAGCCAGGGGGATGGAGTGAAGGCTAATGAAGGTTTGTTTTGTGGCATGAATGAATGAGAGGAGGAGAGGCTTGGTTTGGCTTTGTTTATATATAGAAGGGCTAGGGCTTCCCCTTGTCTCACAAGGAAGGGATTTTGCAGTAAAAAGAGGATTGATTTGGTGTTGGATAAGGAAATCAATGGATTGAGGGGGGGACAAATTTTGGTGAATTAGGAAGGTTGAATATTTGATTGGTTTTAATTAGGCATTTAATTTGTTAGATTAAGAAGTCAATATTTTTAATTAGGAATAATATTGGTTGATTGATTTCAATTAGGCATGATTTTATTTAATGTTTTATTTAATTTGGTATATGATTTAATTAATATTTCATTTAATTCAATGTTTAATTTAATTATTTTTAATGGGCTTGGTGGGCTAATTGGGCTTGGGTGTGAGGCTACCGACAAAACCAGAGATACCGACAACCTCGAACGCCTCTTCAAACGCTGCAATGAACGCTCGCAGTCTGTTTGATGTTCGAACGTGGTAACAAACGCAGCACGACCGAAAACAGTAAACTTGTGAAATGAACTTGATAACATACTTATTCTGAATTTCCCCTTCCGACGTCCGTTTCCTGTTGGACAAAATGACCCATAGCGTCACTATTTGTACAGATCACGGTGTTGTTGTACAAATTAACTATGTGACAAGGAAATTGCACTCTCATCATTTGTGATTAGATCACCATAAATGTATAAATGAAGAGAGGTCCATATGATTAGTTCCTGGATTGAGAATGATATGAGACATTATCAATCCCCGAAGGATTAATCATTAAATATCCCTAGCCGGAGTATTATCGAGACAGGACATCGATAATGCGGAATA
>SKCR01000860.1:0-28143 GCA_019454045.1 Zanthoxylum bungeanum
GCTAAGGTAAAAAGGAATTACTTCTACTATATACTAATTAGATTTCTCCCATAATATAATATAAACTTTGCAAAACATTTTCATCCAGCCATATAGGCGGTATTTTGATTAGTTTAAAAACAACCAGCCATAAAGGCGGAATCATTTTAAAAGTAACCAGCCATAAAGGCGGAATTTAAATTAAACCAGCCATATAGGCGGAACAGAAAATAAACCAGCCATAAAGGCGGAATTTAAATTAAACCAGCCATATAGGCGGAATATAAATTTAATTAATCACCGACCAATCTGGCGGTATCCTGATTAATTAAATTTAAAACTTGAATATATTATAATTATGGGAGAATTATCTAAAAAGTAATAGTAAAAGAATTACCTTTTACCTTAACAGAGGGAAGTTACCTCCTCATAATAAGTAGTAAAAACTGTAAAATAAAGAAAGTAAATTATTATTATTACAAAAAGTAATTAAAAATTACAAAACTTTAATAAAAGAAACTTAGAGAGAGAGAAACTCCCTAATTACATAGGATTTGGGAGAGAAAATGGTACAACAAAAACTGAAATTTCGCGCTCTATTTATAGGCGTCTATAGGGGGTCAGCGTCGCGACGCCCAAATTGCACTAGCGTCGCGACGCTGGAAACAGTGCGACACGTGTCACGCGCTGGTTGGTCGGCTCAGAATCTTATCCGATGACGTGGCACTGTTCATGACGTCATTGCTTACGTCATGCTGATGATGTGGAAGGCGACGTGGCGACACGTGGGGCGGCGGCCGTCCAAGCAATGAGATCTTGACACGTGGCACGGGCGCACGTTAGCATCTCCGTTGTGATGGTGACACGTGGCAGGCGCATGTTAGCAAAGTCAACTTTTCTAAGATTCTGATTTTGTGGACCCGGCGTATTTTAGCAATTTCGGCGCAGGCTGGGCGTCGCGGCGCGCAAGGCTCCAGCGTCGCGACGCGCAGAAGAAGGAATTTTTCCTGTTGACGCATTTTTGACCGGTTTTGTCCCAAATTGCCTCCAGTGCTGTCCAAACTTTATTTATCTGCAAAATAACAACAAAACACATCAAAACGTTCATAAATCTCGAGAAACAAGACAAAACATTAGGTCAAATGAGTGGGAAATAGTGATATAAATACCACTCATCTCGAATGATGTGGTACTTTCGTTCCACATGCTTCGACTTCTGATGCACCCTTGGTTCCTTTGCTTGTGCAATGGCTCCAGTATTATCACAGTATAACTGAATCAGATTCTCGATACTCGGGACTACTCCCAATTCTGTGATAAATTTCATAACCCATACAGCTTCCTTTGCAGCTTCTGAAGCTGTAATATATTCCGCCTCTGTGGTGGAATCAGCTGTCGACCCCTATTTGGAACTCTTCCAACAAACTGTACCACCGTTAAGGGTAAACACGAATCCTAATGTAGACTTTCTCTCATCAGGATCCGATTGGAAATCGGAATCTGTATACATATTAACTTGCAGTTCGTTTCCTCCATAAATTATAAACTTATCCTTAGTACCTTTAAGATACTTTAGGATATGTTTAATGGCCATCCAATGGTCATTTCCTAGATTGGATTAATATCTGCTCGTCACACTAACTGCGAAGCTGATATCAGGCCTAGTACATAACATGACATACATGATGCTGCCCAAACAGGAAGCATAAGGTTGATTAGACATTCTAATCTTCTCATCTTCTGTTTACGGACACATCTTCTTCGAAAGATGTAAGCCATGTCTGAACGGTATGTTTGCTGTCTTACAGTTAACAAAATTATACCGTTCTAAGATCTTATCTGTACGTTGATTGGGATAACCCAATAATCTTCCTTTCTCTATCTCTATAGAGTTTTATGCCCAAGACATCAAAAGCTTCACCCAGGTCCTTCATGGAGAAATTCTTACAGAGGTAAGTTTTGACGCATTGCATCATCCCAATATCATTCCCAATGATAAGGATGTCGTCAACATAGAGAATTAAAAATACCACCATACTCCCACTGGCCTTCTGATACACACATGATTCTTTCGAATTCTTGAGAAAACCAGACAATTTGATTATCTCGTCGAATCGAAGATTCCAACTCCGTGAAGCCTGTTTAAGTCCATAAATGGACTTCTTCAGTTTGCATACCATGCCCGAGTTCTCGCTGGATGCAAAACCTTCCGGTTGTTCCATATAGATTTCTTCATCAAGAAATCCATTTAGAAAATCCGTTTTGACATCCATTTGCCAAATCTTGTAATCATGATATGCGGCAATTGACAATAAAATCCTGATGGACTTTAGCATGGCAACTGGAGAAAAAGTTTCATCGTAGTCGACACCAGGTCGCTGCAAGTAACCTTTAGCTACTAATCGGGCCTTAAAGGTTTCAACCTTTCCATTGGGCCATCGCTTCCTCTTGTAAATCCATTTACAACTGATAGGAACAATTCCTTCGGGAAGCGGAACCAAGTTCCAAACTTGATTCTCATACTTCCATCTCGGATTTCATGGCATCTTGCCACTTCACGGAGTCGATGTCAAACATCGATTCTCTATAGGTAAAAGGGTCGGTCTCTTCTAATAAGAGAACATCGAGACTCTTTTCTTGTATCAAATACAAGCGTTCAGGAGGTCTAGAAACCCTTTGTGACCTACGGAGTGTGTGTGTTGAAGGTTATCCATCTTCTTGAACTATAGGTTCCTTCATTAGTTCGGTAGTTCCAAGTTGTACTTCATCAAGTTCAATCTGTCTATGATCACCACCTTCAGCCAAAAATTCTATTTCTAGAAATTTTGCGAAGCGAGCTACGAACATATTTCGATGCTCAGTATCACAAAACAAATATCCTTTCGTATTTGAAGGATATCCAACAAACCTAAACTTCTGCCCCCGAGGCAAAAGCTTATCTTGCTGAACCATCCTGACATAAGCAGGATACCCCCAAATCTTAATATAACTAAGATTTGGTTTCCTACCGGTCCATATCTCATACGGATTCGTAGGAACAACCTTGGAAGGAATCTTGTTCAAAAGATGTGCAGCAGTTAAAAGAGCATAACCCCATAAATAATATGGTAATTCTGTATAACTCAACATCGATCGGACCATATCTAATAAAGTCTGATTTCTCCTCTCAGATACTCCATTATGTTGCGGAGTACCGGGAGGAGTATATTAAGCAAGAATCACATTCTCCTTTAAATAATCAGTGAACTCTCCACTCATATATTCACCGCCTCGATCAGATCGAAGACATTTAATATAATGACCAGTTTGTTTCTCAACATCATTTCAAAATTCTTTGAACTTTTAAAAGGTTTCTGATTAATGTCTCATCAAATAGACATAACCGTACCGTGACAGATCATCGGTAATTGTGACGAAGTAAGAAAAATCACTGTGAGCAGTTTGACTTAAGGGACCACATACATCAGAATTTACGAGCTCCAACAAGTCAATGGCTCGGTGTCCAACACCTGAAAATGAGGCTTTGTTCATTTTACTCCGAATACAAGATTCGCAAGTTGGATAAGGTTCAATGGTGAGATCATGTATCAAACCATTCTTAACCAATTGGGTTAGGCGTTTCACGCCTATATGACCTAACCTAATGTGCCAGAGTTCAGTATTATTTATATCAGATTGTTTACGTTTATTTATTCCAGTATTAAAGATATCTTGTGAGGTACGCAATATGTAATGACCATGCTTATTTGGACAACAAAGGATCTGAATATTACAACTATCATATAAATAAAAAGAACGACTCTTAATATTTACATTATAACCTTCAGTATCTAATACAAAAATGGACATAATATTTGCCACACATCTTGGCACAAAATAGCAGTCATGTAACAAAAGTCTCCCACTAGGAAAGGGAATCTCACATACGCCCACTACAACTGCATCCAGAGAGTCGCCACTCCCGAACCACAACTACATCTCCCATATTTCAGCCGTCTACTTCCCGTCAGCATCTGCAACATGTTGCAAATGTGAATAGGACAAGCAGAATCCAAAATCCAATTAGATGTAATAGCTTCACAAGCCAAAGAGATATCAATAATAGGAAAAATAAAGGTACCTAATGCCGATGCTCTTTCCTTCCTTAGTTGCGCAAGATAGTCTGGGCAGTTACATTTCCAGTACCCGACTTTCTGGCAGTGGTGGCACTTGTCTTCAGAAGCTCTCTTGGGCTTCGCCGTCTTACTCTGCGGAGGAATATTGAAACCCTTCTTCTTCTTTCCTTTAAACTTCTTCCCCTTAAACTTGGATTGGGAAGAAGCGGAAAGTGAAGTGGGTTTCGGAAGGCGAGTCAGAACTCCCTTCCTTAAATCTTCCTCTGCTGTGAGAAGCATCCTATGCAACTCACAGTAAGAACAGTGAATCTCATTCATGTTGAAGTACATGACGAACTGGCGATATGAAGCCGGGAGTGAACAGAGAATGACATTACGACCAAGAGTCTCATTCAGAGGGAAATCATGTCGCCTCAACTGCTCGATCAAATCGATCAAGTGAAGCACATGCGGGCTCACAGCCTGCCCCTCATCAAGTTTAGAATGGAACAATTCCATCGAAACTTTATGAACAATGACTTGTTCATGGTTCATAAACGATTCACGAAGTTGTGTCATCATGCTATATGCATCGTGCATCTCCCAATAAGTCTTCTTAAGCTTAGAAGAAAGAGAACTTAAGATGAATTATTTAACCCTTAAATCATCATCCTTCCATCGCTGGAAAGTCTCACGTTCTTCAGGTAATGCATCGGGTGATATAGCAAGCGGTAATGGACCTTCCAAAATATACACCAGTTTCTCGGAATTGAAGACAATCCTCAAGTCCATATCCCAATCCGCAAAGTTTTCTGCGCCTTTCAATTTGTTCGTATCAAGCATACGTGCAAAAGGATTGGGTGAAGGTGCCGCCATCGCAAATCTATCAAATAGACAGCGAACCAACGGTCAGTAAATAAGCAGATAAAAGATTATAACAATTTCATAATATATCATAAAGCATTAACTAGATCATGGATTTTTAATCTAAAAATGCCCATCCCACTATTTCATGCAATACTGTAATCCCCAAACAGAATACAAAACATGCGATAATCAAATCATAACATAATAATGAAAGGTGGACCCTGTAGACGCTGATTTCGCTCCAAGCCTACAATTGAGATTTCGTGGGGATGGGGCACTGGCGATCCTGCAAAGCAAAGAACGTAGAGTGAGCGGGAGTACTGCCCATCGGTGTGGTGGGTGCCCGGGGGCACTCCGACGCCCAAGTCAGTAAAGGGTCTTAAGAAAGTTATAATGGAGAGGGCAAGATTAGATGCTACCTTCCACTCTGTAGGGTTCCATGAGGGTGGTAAGAATGAGAGGTTTAGAGAGCTATGGAGAAAGTAATGTTTTTGGGCCCCCCCGTATAAGAGCTTGAAGTTCCCTATTTATACTTGCTCTTGTAACGTATGCCATTACTGCCTTTGATTAATCGTCTGTTGGATTATAGTAACAGCTGAATTCATGTGGAGCTATTACTTCGTTGTAGGCTGAAACGGATGGGTTGTGAATAGCATTTATGAGTCTGGGCGTTATGTGAAATGGAGTAGGGCGAGACCCGATTATGCTTTGAACACGTGGTATCTCATTGGGCCTGGGCTTGTGAATCTCTGGGCCTCTATACACTTTGAGCATTGGAGCTTCCTTTCGAGGTAAAAGCTTGGGCTTAGAGTAAAAGGACAAAACTGCCCCTGGACCAAATTTGGCCCGTACAGTTTGTCCCATACTCTCTAAGTCAATGAGTCCTTGGCTTGGAGAGTACTTGACGCTTGTGTCGCCTGAGACGATGCCATATTATGTAGGTGTACTCGAGCGTTGATGCTGCCTATTGATTGGACCAAACGAATGTCAAGTTGTGAACTTGACTCTACAGGAGCTACTGGGGAAGTACCCGGTCGACCGAACCAGATGATGGTCGGGATATTGAACTTGATTGAACCAGATGAAGGTCAAGATATAAGCCATACAACATGTAATTCCATGTCTACAACTTGACTCAACATGAGTCAATGGGGAATGTCCCCGGTCGACTGGTCTTGATGAGTCCAGGAAGATATAAGTCATATGACATGTGTAATACATGTTTTACAACTTGACTATTCATAAATCTATAGGGGATGTCCCCGGTCGACTAGACTTGCTGAGGCCAGGAAGATATAAGTCATACGACATGTGTAATCCGTGTCTGCTCCTTGACTCGACGTGAGTCCATGGGGGATGTCCCCGGTCGACTAAACCAGATGAAGGTTAGGATATAAATCATACGACATGTGTAATCCATGTCTACTTATTGACTCGACGTGAGTCCATGGGGGATGTCCCCGGTCGAATGGACTTGATGAGGCCAGAAAGAAATTCACTCGTTTGGTGTCGAAGAGGGACCAAACCGAGACTATATGTCATGTGGACCAAAGGAAGGTCCATGAATTGAACTCGATTCCATTATGAATCAATTAGGGAGTGTTCCCGTCTACTGGTCTTGATGAAGCCAGGAATACATTCGCTCGTTTGGTATCGAAAAGGGACCAAACCAAGGCTACATGTCATGTGGACCAGAGGAAGGTCCAAGAACCGAACTTGACTCCATTATGAGCCAATTGGGGGGGCTTCATGTTGTCTGGACCAGATAGAGGTCCAAGTATGGAGTTGGACGATAGTTCCTGTAATTTTATAAACCACGAATATAGTATTTAAATGAGAAAAGAATATTTATACCTGTTACCCGGAGAGCATAACTGCTGATACAAATGATTTTTTTTTTTTTAATATCTGAGGAAGGTTACTTCTCTTATCTTCCAGATTGTCCCCTGGATCTCATAAGGCTTCTAAATCAGTTTTTACGTCATCAAGCCTCATGAAGGTTTATACGAGTCTATATAAAACCTTATGTAAATTTGGGAGACTTTAGTGTGGTTTTAGTCTTATAGCAAGACAAATAAATCTGTATAGAGGAGACCACTCTACTCTCTGGATTCAAATAAGCCCAAAAGGCCAAGCATTCCAGACTTTCAAAACCAACCCAAGAAGGGAAAATCTAACCCATGTAGTTGAACTAACAGCTCATACTCCAAACAAAACAGCAGCCTAAGTAAAGTACTAATTCATAGACCAAGCAAACCAGATGGGTAGCCTCACTCTCATACTCAGCTTGATTAATTGAAGTGCTCCTTTCTGCGTCACTTGCTGTCGCTCGATTATCACAGAGGACTCAGCTAAACACGACAGATGCGTGAGGGCTACATCATCCGACCTAATTTTAAAGTCCTTCGCACGATCGATCAACGAGGAGTTAAGCATAGTGGTAATGGCGCTGAGGCCGAAGGTGGCATGGAAACTCCTCACCGCTTACTCTTGCTTTTGCCTCTGTATTCTCTCCTCATCGACTCAAAGAAGCTCTGGTTCCTTAGGGTCGCAGATTCAATTCAATTTACAGCCCTGAGTTCAGTTTGGTCTAGATCTGAGTCCGTGCGAGTAGTGGACTGTCGTGTGGACTGGTAGTTCGACAGCTTTGCATCTGACTCGTGGAATGGGTGTGTGGGTTCATTTTATTCTTTGGGGAAGCTGCTCCAATTTCGAATGGGACCGCCCATGGATGTGAAGCTAGGTTATTTGAATAGGGCATCTGACTTCTAATCAGGCGATTACTCTTGACGTCGAGTGGACTCTTGTCTGAGTAGTGTGCTTTGTCGAGTGGGAATGAATGCCTCTATTCTTTCGCGGTTGCTGGTCATTTTAGGTTTCGGTCATAGTTGTTGAGTGAGGCGATTTCGGTCACTCTCTAAGTACCGTGATTGCTTTCTTTCTTTTGATCCATTTGCAACAGACGATGTGGGAATTTGAGTTCAGTGTGTTGGACTGGTGAAGGTCGTCTCTCCTGCTTAATTTGAGAAGCTGAGACTCTGGAGTTTATTTCTATTGAGCTTTTGGGCTTTCTATTTATTGCTTCTCTTTGGATACGTTCTTGGTAGAATCAAGCTTGATGGTAGTGTGCTTCTCATAATGTACCTGCTTCACAGGTGCCCAAATTTCAGCCACTTAGTTACTTGTTTTGCAATCTTCTACCACTGTTTTGCAAACATTCTCCTTGATTCGACATTTTCATGTAGCGTGGTCTTCATTTGCATTGTAGGTAGTGAGCTTAGGGATTGCTCAAGGCCTGTGATTGAAGATGACGGTATGGCGCTTGTGGGCTCCCAGATTTCAGCCTGTTTTAGGTCTCATTTGGAACTGTCTGTTGAGATTACATATGATCTTGGGCAACACATGGAATGGAACTTTCTTTAAGTCAGCGTGTAGCTATACGAAGCTTGTTGAAAGTTATATTGACTAGGCAACTTTGTAATATTCTTTGGAGCCTACCGACTGCTCGAGGAAATGCCACAAATGATTTTTAATGAAAATCATGGAAACAAATCTGATTTAGTCGACCTCTTTGACTTTCCATACTCATGGTCTTCATCGTTCAATGCACTGTGATTGACAATTTGAGGACCATACTCCCCTTTAGCCTCAAGGAACTCTTCAGGGGGAGCACGGTTGACATCAGAAACCAGGTCAGAAACTGCTTTTTAGGTTGGTAAGATAGAGGATCCCTCGCTCGCCTTGAAAGGTCTACTTCCTCCAAGTTCACAACCCAACTGGGCTCTGACCGAAAGCTATTGAGAGTAGCAAGAAGTCTATTGGAAGGAGGGCCTGAAAGTAGATTATAGATATGCTAACTCACATTGGTTAATGGAGAAGAATAACCCAAGAGGCAGTATTAAGGTAAGGAAAGAGGCTTCAAGAAGAAGATTGTGAACACTCGCATGAAAGTTCTATTTTAGCAAATGCAACATCTTTCCCTTTTCTTTTCAATCAAATCTTCAGCAGCCACAACTCTGCTCCAAGGTCTTTCGGAAATCGGTCATTGGCACCCCACAAGACTTCAACCTTACCTTAGATCACCCTCCAAATGGAAGAGCTTAAAACAACAGCCCTTTCTGACTCGACAGTTGATATCTAGTTTCGGCCAGAACAGCTTCACTCTGTTCGAATCATTCAGACGACACGCGAACCCCCATAGTTGAAAATAGGGTAGTTGGTGATGATACTGCTGAAGGGAGATTAATTCAGTTGTGCAGAATCATGGAATTTAGTGAACCCAATTTACTAGATCCACCTCAGAAATGAGATACAAAATGTGTCGGCTGGAAGGATATATGTTGGCTGGGACTTGCTCGTTTTTGGAGGTATGCACGGGAAACGTGGCTTGTTTATTTTCGGCATGCTTCTCTCATGGGTTGGTCGAATGGGCTGGCTGAGAAAGCAGGGGCTTGGGCGAGTGGTCTAGCTGACAGGCGCATGCTCCCAAGCTGCATATTCACGTGGGCATCTTTCTCCCTTTGGCATGTGGGCCATGTATTTCCTGTGGTATGCTTGTTGATTCGGATGTGGAAAGGGTTGCTTATTTATGCTGAATGAGCTAAGTTTTGGCTCTTTTTTGTTTCTTTTGGGCTTTCATTTTAAAGACCCATTTTCTTCTCAAATCATCGTTTAGGCTTAGACACGCAAAATATTTTTTTTTCCTTTTGCTTGTTTCCTTATTATTTTCTTTCGTGTGTAGGGTATTAATTGTCTCAAATAGCATGCCATTAGACCTTACGGGATACTACAGTCGACTGGACCTAATGAAGGTTCAAGAAAGCCTTCACTCCATCATACCAAATGAGGGTATATGAGAGTCTAAAGTTGACTGGGCCTGGTCCGTGAGACCATGACCGAACCAGACAAAGATCCATTTGGGAATTTACTCACTTTGTTGAATATGAAATAGACCTCTGGGATTCTCCATTATACAAGACCTTAATGAAGGTCTGGGCCTAATAAATGCTCAGAGTATGGTCGACTGGACCCGAGGAAGGACCAACAGGGTCCCCACTCCTCAATCTACAACTCGTGATAGAGGTCGACTAGGCCTAATTAAGGCCTATGAAATTCTTCATTCTATAAGTTATGACTATTGACTTGTTACGTAGTCTGGAGCTAGAGGTAATTCATGTATTTTATGTAGATAATATATAACAATCATTTTATGTCGACTGGGGATGATGACATACCTTACATGTCCTATGATGGAGACAATAATCTTTCAATGTAATCTGGAGGGGATGATAGTCCTTTTGTATCGTATGGTGGAGTTGAAAAGAATTCATCTATGTCGTTTGGAGTTGATGGCAACCACTCCATATAGTCCGGAATAGATGATAATCCTAAGGAATATTTCTTGGCTGATCGGGCATGTTGGAGGATTATGAGGGTGTTCTTATATGGTTTGGAGGAAATGTGTAGAATGGTCCAAGTGATGGTCTTTACACGTCGACTGGAGTAAATGGATTCCTTTTTAAACTCTTTACATTTCCTTGTACATAGTGAGGGGTTTGTTGTGCTTGGTCGGTTGGAGAACAATGGTGGCTTTTCTGGTAATTAAGTGGAAGGTCATTTGATGGTGGATTTCCTCTTGCCATATTTTCGAATGCTGCAAATATATTGGATCAGATGATAGGATTGTTGAGGTGACCTGTAGCCTCGGGCCTTTGGGAGGTTGGAGAAATGTGCTACAATGTTTGTTATTATCTTCGGAGGATGGCTAATTTGATGATCATACAATCTGGAGTCTACTCGTTATGTGACACCTTACAAGTATGAATGTTGGAAAGGATCGTTGATGGAGAGATCTTTGCATGCTATGAACCGCTAGGGCCCCACGGTGGGCGCCAAACTGTAGACGCTGATTTCGCTCCAGGCCTACAATTGAGATTTCGTGGGGATAGGGCACTGGCGATCCTGCAAAGCAAAGAACATAGAGTGAGCGGGAGTACTGCCCACCGGTGTAGTGGGTGCCCGGGGGCACTCCGACGCCCAAGTCAGTAAAGGGTCTTAAGAAAGTTATAATGGAGAGGGCAAGATTAGATGCTACCTTCCACTCTGTAGGGTTCCGTGAGGGTGGTAAGAATGAGAGGTTTAGAGAGCTATGGAGAAAGTAATGTTTTTGGGCCCCCCCGTATAAGAGCTTGAAGTTACCTATTTATACTTGCTCTTGTAACGTATGCCATTATTGCCTTTGATTAATCGTCTGTTGGATTATGGTAACAGCTGAATTCATGTGGAGCTATTACTTCGTTGTAGGCTGAAACGGATGGGTTGTGAATAGCATTTATGAGTCTGGGCGTTATGTGAACTGGAGTAGGGCGAGACCCGATTATGCTTTGAACACGTGGTATCTCATTGGGCCTGGGCTTGTGAATCTCTGGGCCTCTATACACTTTGAGCATTGGAGCTTCCTTTCGAGGTAGAAGCTTGGGCTTAGAGTAAAAGGACAAAATTGCCCCTGGACCAAATTTGGCCCGTACAGACCCCATGAATATATTTCAGCTCACAGCTTTGGCACGTTCTCGCCTACGTATATTCATTTAGGTAGACAACACATTGTCGATCACTCAATAGTGACTCCTAGGTTT
The DNA here is from genome assembly GCA_019454045.1 of Zanthoxylum bungeanum. Classification (NCBI taxonomy): domain Eukaryota; kingdom Viridiplantae; phylum Streptophyta; class Magnoliopsida; order Sapindales; family Rutaceae; genus Zanthoxylum; species Zanthoxylum bungeanum. Next base: position 11,576 of record SKCR01000860.1, read on the forward strand.
TCGGTCCTGGTCGTTTCTCGTTGTGACAGCTTTGGCACGTTCACAATGAGGCGTACCAAGGTCAAACTTGTCAATGATGAATTCAAGATACTTACGTAACCTTGACAGCTTTGGCACGTTCAGGATTGCGCTTTCGCTTGAATTCACCTAATATCAAATATATCCGATACAGATAAATTTCTATCGGCCATATCCTCACAGCTTTGGCACGTTCTCGGATAAATTCGTAGAAAATTTACCGATAAGCGGTATTGACAAGACGGACCGATTAATATGCATCAAACACATATTAAATTATAAACCTTATTTTAAATATGGATTTTCCGCTAAAGATGTATTAATTTATTTAATCAAATTAAATAAGTATAAGCATGCATTAAAGTCAAGATTAAAGTCAATATTGAATTTTCAAGGCATAATCATATATCGGGGTTCCAGAATCAGACTCATTCTGATACCATTTTTGTTGGGGTTTTATTGAGAATTACATGGTTAGCGCAGCGGAATGCGGAAAAACGATTTTTCCGATTTCAAAATTTTTTCTTAGAATAATTAAATAAACTTATTTATTTAATTAACTAATACTTAAATTATGAAATATAACCCAATAAATTATATTTCTTTTAATTACAAAATTACCCCAAACTTTTGTAAATTAATTATTTTAGTTTTAAATATGTCAATTACATATTTAATTAATTCCAAATTAATCCCAAAATAATTTTTCCAAGTTTACAACAAAACCTTAAAATTTTCCAGATTTGCGCCACTGCCCAGAATTTTCAAGAATTTCCAAAACAGCCCAGAATTTTAATTAATTGCAATTTGGCCCAATTAGTTCAAAACACATCAATATCAAATCCAATTAATCCCAAATTTTACATGCATCAAATATACATCAAATTAAAGCATATATATGAAAAGCCCCAAACTTTGAGTGGGTTAAGAACCCTAATTTCATAAATCACTCAAATTAGGCAATTTACACTAAATTAAAGAAATTCAATGCTTTAATCTTCAAATTACCACACCAATTAATTCTCACCATCATGAAATTAATCAATAACAATTCTAGGCTAATTATGAATGGCTAATTAACTCTAGAATAGCAACTTTAATTTTCTAATTAATTTATTAAGCTTAATTACATTAATAAGCTAATAAATTAATTTTACATGCTTAAACACATCCAACAAGCATCCAACAAATTTAATTACAAACTAAAAGAGTAGAGACATGATCTTAACATCACAATTGAAGCTAAGAAATATTGAAACAATTTTCATGTAGAAGAAGTGAAATAACTTACAAAATCCAAATTTTGCTTTGATTTCCTTTTCTTTTTCAAGATGCTCTCAATTCTCTCTTTGTAATTTTTGTTGATGTTTTCTAAGTGTTGGAAAAATGAAACAAAACCAATTTTGTATCACAATTCCAACTTGCCGTTTTTCAACCAAAAATAATATAACAATTACTTAATTTTTGTATTAATTCAATTGCCACACATTTTGGCTTAATTAAAGTAACACTTTAACTTTAATAAAGTTGTCAAAATGTGTTCCAATTAGAATAAGGCATTTCCAACTTCATAAAGTTGAAATCATTACTAAAGATATTTATTTTATAAATTAATTTAATTATTTAACAATTAAATAATTAATTAATAAAATTAATATCTTAAATATGTGTATTATATTTACAATAAATATCTCAAATACATATATTAATGATATAAATCAAATATCACAATTTGATATTTTATTAATGTGTATTTAATAAAATCAAGTATTAAATAAAATACACATCAATATTGGAAATGATCGATAGGTCCCGATTGCATGTATTTTTCGTTTAACCATTAACGAGTTATAAATAATCAGTATTATTCATAACAGTGCCCTAGTGCTCTACGAGTAAATTTCATTAGTGAGACTCTCTAGATTCAGGTATATCCGTCACGAAATCAAATTACATGTCCATAATTCACCCACCCGTAAATTATGACGAACACAGATAAACTCACTGAATCATACAGGTCGAGGTCACTACATACGTATAATCTCTCCGTCACAGGTATCCGGATTAATCCAGAGATATAGATACAAACGTCAAATCTCTATAGATATAATCACGTCGACGTTTCTATTAGCAATCCCTCAAATAACACTTAGAACTAATTTCTACAGTGTACCACGGGCCCGTGGATTTAACAATTGCTAATTCCATATTGAATACTATACTCCGTGCACAGAGCTGACGGATCCTATCTTGATACACACAGGATATCCTGAGCATCAGTCCACACCCAACGAACAGACGGAGGTCTGATCTAAATAGATCGGTGACGTGAATGCCATCTAAGTGTGGAGGATAACTCAGATATCCACAGTGATATCTCAAGTCAAAGAATCACTATGCTCACTCAACCCGAGAACATTTTTATTGACTTCGGTGAGTCGTTCAGTGTTTATCCGCTATAAACACCTATACGTCTATACGAGTCTCCAAGACTCATGGTTCACTGAGAAACCATCGGAATCCAAGATTCCAATATACGACATGTACCAGTCTCTACGGGTTTACTTTACTGACCAAGTAGTGTAAACCTTGACCGAAAATTGTCTAAGAATTACAACGTCATGATACAACTCAATGTCAGTTGCGACGCTTTTGCAACAGTATCATAACTAATCATTCTAAGGTCGATTACGTCTTTACCATATTAAAGAAGAAGTTATATAAAAGAAACTATTCATTTTAGTCATAATAAAACGTTACATTAGTATTTACATAGAAATACATAATAAAATTGGCGCTCGGAGCACCAACCCTAACAAGGAAATCCCATAATATGTATCATCAATGATTGGCTTGGAGTGATCTCTGATTGCCACCTGTCGTGGGTTGTCTTCTCTGTTTTCAGCTGTCATTGCTTCTTTTTTGAATTTTTCGTTCTTTTCTTAGTCTCCTCGCTGTTCTTTCTATTTCAGGATCAAACTGGAGCGAGTCGAGACTTGTGGATTTTCACATTCACTGAGGCACCAAAAGAAAAATAAAAAAAATCAATAAACTAAATAAAAATAAAATAAATAAATACAAAACAAAAATAAACTAAAAATAAAAGATAAAAATCTAAATTAAAGCTAAGATTACTTGGTAGTAGTATTAATGTGAATTAAACAAACAATCCCCGGCAACGGCGCCAAAAACTTGTTGTGATATTTTATATTGTACCACAAATGTACGGTGTGAAGTTTTAGTATAAATGAGTTTAGAGTGTTGAACCCACAGGGAGTGCGTTAACTCGCACTAAATACTACAATTGATAACCCTAACTTTATTTAGAAAGCAAATAATAAAGATTTTAATAAATAAATATAAAAATAGTTATATAGGAGGGACTAATACGATAGAGATTCTAGATCATGATTTCACCTAGCCGTCGCCTATGGATTTTTCATGCCAATTATTCCTTGTTCAGTTATATTGTTTATAAGTCAAGATTCCAAAAGTATCCACTCCATCTCTCGAGCATCAGTGAAAATATCATCAACTATAAACTTCGATATCTCTATAAAAATCTAGTAGTTAACAACTCATTACGCTTTGTGATTCTATATTAACGACTTTAAAGGAACTTATATTTTCTCTCGAACTCTATAAAACTCCTAAGTTATATTCTCTAGATCTATTCAAAATCCCCTCTCTCGAGTGATAGATTCTAAACATATATCATCATATTTGTGGCCAGCAAACACAAAGCATTAAACTCAAAAAAATATAAATAACTCAATAAAACTTCTTAAAAAAATTGACAATTAAAACAAAGGTTCAAGCATCAGTTACATCATTCTCCAAAATTAAGGAATTAGTTCATGACTAAAGATAAAAACAATGATAAACAAGTCATGAATCTAATGGAAATCATTAGAGTTCTAAGAAAGAAACAATAAGAAAAAACTCGAATTGAATCTCTTCCTCTTCGGACGTCACCGCATTCGTCTCCTCTTGTCGCTCTTCAATCCTCCTCCTTGGATCTCTCTAAAAATAAGTATTTTTGGTGTTTTGTGCTGTGTATTAGCCTCCCCCTCTAGTCTTGGACGAACTCATGTATTTATAATGGAGCCTTGGTGTCATTGGGTATCTTAAAAACCCTAAATTCCACGTTTCAGATACGTACGGGCCGCTTAACCCGCATCACCGCGGCGTTGATCAATTGGTGCCATGGTGCCATTCTCTCGGGAATTAATATACGAATGGTTCTGTCGAGGGCGCCGCGAGGCTAAGACTTGGGCGCTGCGGCGCCCATCTCTTGGCTTTTTGTATGGGGATCGTGATTTGCTTGCAGGCGCCGTGGCGCCAGTGATAAGTTCTTCACTGGTGCTGCGCCTCGCGTTCTGTGCTGCCGTGCGCGTCCGATGCTTTCGAGAGTTCCCGAAACACTCGTATTTACTTCATTATTGATGTTTTAATGCTTCCTACAAATAAGACATGAAAGAATCTAAATATTTATTAAATGACTCGAAACATAACAAAATAATAGGCTAAGGACGTCGAAATAAGTGGGTATAAACCACACTTATCAATGCACTCATTAATCAAGTGCATATCAAGATAAGATTCGTCGGCCCGTATGTGAACTATAAGGGGTTTAGGTATATATGTGAGTAAGTCACAATTGTTAAGACTTTGGCCAAAGTCGATCACTTAGGGTGGATTGCATATATCAGAAATGGTGTTCTGATTAGTTGTAAAAAATCGTGGACATGTCGACATGAGATGTGTGCCTCAGAAACATGACAGTGTAATATATGTTTCTAAGCACAACTTGGATAGCCTACGATGGATGGATTGTTAAACACATGTGATGACCTCGACTTGTATAGTTCGGAAAGGTTATTCGTGTTCTTCGCGAATTTGAAGGTGGCCTAATTGCGTACATATAATCTAGGTTTATATGATGAACGTGTATTGACTTAGAAGTCCCATAATATGAAGTGTACTCTGTGAACACTTGGGTAGCCGATAATTTTTTATAATCAATAATATTTGATATTATAATTATTAACTAAAATAATTAAGTGTTATTGGATAACATTACTTATTTACTTTGACCCAAGTGGATTAATTGGATTAATCCAAAATCACACAAGGGTTTTGTTGTAATATCATAAATATCTCTACCATTGGAGAATATTTTGGTAATTATAAATATATAATAATATGTGTATTTGACTTGATTTAATTGGATTAAATCAAAGTGGTAGACATTCAACTAATTCATTAATTAAACTTTGTCTTGATTTAATTAAATTAAATCAAAATGGTAAACAAATGTGATTAGTCACACCTAATTATACATATTTAGACAAATTGGATTAAGCCCACATAAAAGTTTATTAGAACTTTTATTAATTAAAAATTTTAAAAGTTTTGGTATTAAAGGCAAGCTTGAGCAAGTTTTTAATCAAGACAAAATAATCTAAAACAAACATTAAGCAAAAGAAATAAATATTAGCTTAAGTAAAGTTTTTATGGGAGAAGGTTTGGAAGTTTTCTACAATGATAAGGAGAATAAGATTAGATCTTCATATCAAGCTTGATAGCTTTGGAAGTTTTCTACAACAACAAGGAAAAAAGATTGAATATTCGAATCAACTTGCTAGCTTTGAAGTTCTCTTACAAGTTTAAAGATTTACCATTAAAGAACGAGAGAGATTGGATCTTGGAATCAAGCTTGCTAGGTAAGTTTGATATTTTCTAAAACTATATTTTAGTAGTGACTTTTTATCATTAATGAAACATACAATGGTGTATTATGTATTGAATACATAATAACATAGTTTGATGTTGAAATGAGGCTAATGAATGGTGTATGGATGATTTGTAAGCATAAATACAATATGCTTGTGATTGGGTCAAAAAATTTTATGTTGGACATAAACATAAAATTAGAGTTTGGAACTCTAGATAATAGCTTGGAGCTATAAATACCATTATAGAATCACTTGACCACCTTTGAGTGACCTAGAATTGTTCATGAGTCAATGCACTGTGAGATTCTATTTTGATTTTTGTTTTATTCAAAGAAATATATATATAATAAAAAATTATGTTTGTTGTATAACATGTGAGTGATTTTGAAATTAAAATATTTGAGTGTTATTTAAAAGTGTTTAGGGTTTTTAAAAAAAAATACATGTATATAGTGATGTGAGCCCTCTCTGATATTATCCTGTTTTGCTTTTTCCGAACTCTGATTTTTCCCTGATTTTTCCCTATACACTAGTAATAAAATATAGTATTTCATTAAATTATTTAAAAATATACTTATGCTTGATATCCACGAGCTAGACACACTTCCGCTGCGTGTGACACCGATCTGACTCTAGAGGTTCCACATCTGCCCTAACAGCTGCTTGGTGCTGGCTCGAGAAGTTCTTCGAGTTATTACAGTCTAGAGGTATTCGAGTCGGTGAAGTTGTCACCATAGGTCTTATATCATTGCTGTAAACTTTCTCTATTATAGTATATTGTGGTAGCCTATACCCGAAGTGATTTTTTATTCGCACGAGTTTTTCACTCCTTCAATAAAATTTCTTGTGTAATTCTCTTTATTGACTTGATATTTGTTTTATTTTACATCTGCTTAGAATTAATGATGCTTGTTGATTAAAATCATAGTTGTTGTACCTTTGACATGTCTTAAATTGAATAGTATTCTGCATAAGATTAGGACCTTATAGTAAAATTGAGTTTTCAAATAGATATGGGTATCAAAACACGAGTAAAACCTCACACAAAGAAATGGGAAGGGGAGGACTGCGAAGTGGTTCACCGGAAGAAATTTTCGGTGATCCACCGGCATCCTTAAAAAAAACAAAAAAACAAAAAAACAAAGGAGGAGGAGGAACAGAAGAGAAGAGAGGAAACATGGGTATAGGTCAATGTTCCTCTGCAAGCTTAAGTAGCGAAGCCCAAGATAGCTTCTGAAGATAAGTACCACCACTGCCAGAAAGTCAGGCACTGGAAAAGAAACTGTATGTACTATCTTGCACATAAGGAAGGAAAAAGTATCGACATCAGGTACTTTTATTTTTCTTATTATTGATATCTCATTGGCTTGTGAAGCTATGACATCTAATTGGATTTTAGGTTTTGCTTGTCCTATTCATATTTGCAATACGTTGCAGGTGCTGACGGGAAGTAGACGACTGAAATCTGGGAGATGCAGTTGCGATTCAGGAGTGGCGACTCTTTGGATGTGGTTGCAGTAGGCATATGCGAGATTCTCTTACCCAGTGGGAGACTTTTGTTAAATGACTGCTTTTTGTGCCAGGATGTGTGGCGAATATTATGTCTCTTTTGTATTGGATACTAAAGATATAATGTAAATATTAAGAATCGTTCTTTGTATTTATATGATAGTAATAATATTCAGATCATTTGTTGTCCAAATGAGCACTGTCATTACATTTGCGTACCTCATAAGATATCTTTAATACTGGAATTAATAAACGTAAACAATCTGATATAAATAATACTGAATTGTGGCATATGAGGTTAGGTCATATAGGCGTGAAACGCCTAACCCAATTGGTTAAGAATGGTTTGATACATGATCTCACCATTGAACCTTATCCAACTTGCAAATCTTCTATTCGGGGTAAAATGACCAAATCCTCATTTTCGGGTGTTGGACACCCAGCCACTGACTTATTGGAACTCGTACATTCTAATGTATGTGGTCCCATGTGTCAGACTCCAAACAGTGGTTATTCATACTTCATCACCTTTACCGATGATCTATCACGGTACAGTTATGTTTATCTGATGAAACATAAATCGGAAACCTTTGAAAAGTTCAAAGAATTCTGAAATGAAGTTGAAAAAAGGAATTGGTCAATATATTAAACGTCTTCGATCTAATCGAGGCAGTGAATATATGAGTGAAGAGTTCACTGATTATTTAAAGGAGAATGGGATTCTCGCTCAATATACTCCTTCGGGCACTCCGCAGCACAATGAAGTGTCAGAGAAGAGAAATCAGACTTTATTGGATATGGTCTGATCGATGTTGAGTTATACAGATTTGCCCTATTACTTATGAGGTTATGCTCTTTTAATTGCCACACATCTTTTGAATAAGATTCCTTCCAAAGCTATTCCTACGATTCCGTATGAGATATGAACCGGTAGGAAATTGAATCTTAGTTATCTTAAGATTTTGGGGTGTCCTGCATACGTCAGTATAGCTCAGCAGAACAAGCTTTTGCCTCGAGGGCAGAAGTTTAGGTTTGTTGGATATCCTTCAAATACGAAAGGATATTTGTTATATGATACCGAGCATCGAAATGTGTTCGTAGCTCACTGCATAAAATTTCTAGAAATAGAATTTTTGTCTGAATGTGGTGATCATAGACAGGTTGAACTTGATGAAGTACAACCTGGAACCAATGAACCAACGGAAACTTGAAGTTCAAGAAGATGAAGAACCTTCAACACACACACTCCGTAGGTCAAAAAGGGTATCAAGACCTCATGAACGCTTGTATTTGATACAAGAAAATAGTCTCGATGTTCTCTTAGTTGAAGATACTGCCCTTTTACCTATAGAGAATTGATGTTGGACATCGACTCCGTGAAGTGGCAAGACGCCATGAAATCCGAAATGGACTCAATGTATGAGAATCAAGTTTGGAACTTGGTTCCAGTTCCCGAAGGAATTGTTCCTATCGGTTGTAAATGGATTTACAAGAGAAAGCGCGAGGACGATGGAAATGTTGAAATTTTTAAGGCCCGACTGGTAGCTAAAGGTTACTCGCAGCGACCTGATGTCGACTACGATGAAACTTTTTTGCCAGTTGCAATGCTAAAGTCTATAAGGATTTTTTTGTCAATTGCCACTTATCATGATTACGAAATTTGGCAAATGGATGTTAAAACGGCTTTTCTAAATGGGTTTCTTGATGAAGAAATCTATATGGAACAGCCGGAGGGTTTTGCATCTAGCAAAAACTCGGGCATGGTATGCAAGCTGAAGAAGTCCATTTATGGACTTAAACAGGCTTCACGAAGTTGGAATCTTCGATTCGACGAGATAATCAAATTATCTGATTTTTCAAGAATTCGAAAGAATCCTGTGTGTATAAGAAGGCTAGTAGGAGTATGGTGGTATTTTTAATTCTCTATGTTGACACATCCTTATCTTGGGAACGATATCGGGATGATGCAAGGCGTCAAAGCTTACCTCTGTAATAATTTCTCCATGAAGGACCTGGGTGAAGCTTCTTATGTCTTAGGCATAAAACTCTATAGAGATAGAGAAATGAAGCTTATTGGGTTATCCCAATCATTGTACATATATAAGATCTTAGAACAATATAATTTTGGTAACTGTAAGACAACAAATATACCGTTCAGACATGGCTTACATCTTTCAAAGAAGATGTGTCCGCAAACAGAAGATGAGAATATTAGAATGTCTAATCAACCTTATGCTTCGTGTTTGGGCAGCATCATGTATGCCATGTTATGTACTAGGCTTGATATCAGATTCGCAGTTAGTGTGACCAGCAGATATCAGTCCAATCTAGGAAATGACTATTGGATGGCCATTAAACATATCCTCAAGTATTTTAAAGGTACTAAGGATAAGTTTATTATCTATGGAGGAAACGAACTGCAAGTTACTGGGTATACGGATTCCGATTTCCAATCAAATCCTGATGATAGAATGTCTACATCAGGATTCGTGTTTACCCTTAACGGAGGTGCAGTTTGTTGGAAGAGTTCCAAACATGGGTCGACAGCTGATTCCACAACAGAGGCAATATATATTACAGTTTCTGAAGCTGCAAAGGAAGCTGTCTGGGTTAGGAACTTAATCACAGAATTAGGAGTAGTCCCAAGTATCGAGAATCCGATTCCGTCATACTGATAATACTATAGCCATTGCGTAAGCAAAATAACCAATGGCGCATCAGAATTCGAAGCATGTGGAAAGAAAGTACCACATCATTCAAGAGATTATGTCGCAATGGGAAATTTTCGTGAGCAAGGTACCAAGTGAAGATAATGTAGCAGACCCGCTTACCAAAGCCATACCTCCGAAGTTATTTGATAAACATGTGGAGTCCATGGGTATTAGATACAATCGATATTGGCACTAGAGCAAGTGGGAGATTTTGTTAGGGTTGGTGCTCTGAGCGCCAATTTTATTATATATTTCCTTGTAAATACTAATGTAACATTTTATTATGAATAAAATAAATAGTTTCTTTTATATAACATCCTCTTTTATATGGTAAAGATGTAACAGACCTTAGAATAATTAGTTATGATACGGTTGCAAAAGCGTTGCAACTGACATTGAGTTGTATCATGACGTTTTCATTCTTAGACAGTTCCTGGTCAAGGTTTACACTACTTGGTCAGTAAAGTAAACCCGTTGATACCGGTACATGTCGTATACTGGAATCTTGGATTCCGATGGTTTCTCAATGAACCATGAGTTTTGGAGACTCGTATAGACGTTTAGGTGTTTATAGCGGATAAACACTGAATGACTCACCGAAGATTATTAATGGATGGTACACCAATGTTAATAAGAATCTTCTCGGGTTGAGTGAGTGATAAATGCATGAAAGTGTACTTATAACACTGCTAACTCAGCTTATCTATCATATGTTTTAATCTTAATTAGAGTCATTTTGTGCTTTGTTATTAGGAAGCATTGGAACAAGAAGAATGGAGCAATTATACATGATTCGGAGCCTAACGGACACGGGCGGGAACATTGGACGCAAGAAGAAGCAAAACCAGTGAAGACATGCATCAGGCGTCGCGACGCCTAACTTCTTGGCGCCGCGGCGCCCACACAGAAAATACACTCCAACCAAAACTCTCGAGGATTGGGCGCTGCGGCGCCCAAACACCAGTGCCGCCCCGGACGTCCCAAAACCTTGATTTTGATGTATTTGATGCGCACAATTACTCCAGGGATTTTCTATATAAACCCAACTTCGTCCAAACCCTAAGGAAGAGAAAATCAGAGAGAAACAGAGGATAAACACACAAAAAGAGCCACAAACACAAGATTGAGAGAGAAAAATGAAGAACTTCAAAGACAAACATGTCGTCTCTCCGATCTATTCATGTTATCTCTCTATTCCACATGGAGAACTAATCTCATAGGCCAAGCTAAGGATGAACTTTTGTATTTGAGTTTCTATATTTATGTTGTTGATTCTATATTTAGTTTTAGTTTAGATTTTTATTTTTATTTTCAATTTATTCTTTTTATTTTTATTTAGTTTATTTATTTAGTTATTTTATTTTTATTTCTCGCTTTACTTGAGTTTAATTGCATGCCTAGACGTAGGGAAAGATTTGGTAGATTCGTTAGGACTGGAGAAGAAAACTCAGACTCAGAGAGTTTGTTTGACAATCTCTTTGTCACACCCTCCGCGTCTAGCACACATACTATGAGTGAATACGAGAGACCACCTATGAGGACTCTTGAAGAGTACCTCCACCCAACTCGCACTGCTACACCATCGTGTATAATGTTTCCCCCTAATGCACCACATATAGACTTTAAGCCTGTAATGATACAGTATCTTCCAACTTTTCACGGGTTAGAGAGCGAAAATCCTTATGTGCATATTAGGGAGTTCAAAGAAGTTGTAGCTACCTTCCATGACCGGTTCGGGACCACAGACATAATTAGACTTAAGTTCTTCACATTTGCCCTTAAGGATAGAGCTAAGAGCCGGTTTTACTCTTTGAGACCTGGGTCAATAAGATCGTGGGGGTGAGATGACACATGAATTCTTCAATAAATACTTCCCACATCATAAGACGAATGTCTTGAAAAGACAGATCTCTACCTTATCCCAGAGAGACAGTGAGACCTTTTTATCAAACATGGGAGATGTATAAGGAGATGTTAGTGAGTTGTCCTCACCACGGATATGAGAGTTGGCGCGTAGTGAGATATTTCTATGATGGACTAACCCCTAGAGAACGCCAATTCGTGGAGAAAATGTGCAATGGTGAGTTTATAAGGAAGGACTCTGATGAGGCAATTGAGTACTTAGATGACCTGGCTGAAAAAGCTCATACTTAGACTGGACCTAATGCCATAGATAACACAGATAAAACATACTCTACTCCTTCTAGTAGAGGCATACACCATTATAGGGAAGAAGATAGTCTTATGGCACATTTTGAGCTATTAACTAGACAGATGGGAGCCTTACAAGCCAGAGATAGCAAGACCATGCATTCTATCGCCCACCTAGAACCCCAAGAGTGTCCGGTATATGGTAAGATGAGAGGGACATATGAAGAACAATGCAATGAATTAGGGACGTACCAGAAGCCTTATACACCATATCCAGATACATATAACCCTATATAGCGGAACCATCCCAATCTTAGTTGGAAACATGAGTCTCATCAGCCTATTCAAGCACCACCACCTAGAGATTACAGTGCTCATCAGTATCACACACCTATTGTTCTTAAGAATTCTTTATAGGATACTGTGCAAGCATTTATGGAGGCCCAGAAGGCAATTGTGGAAGCCCATAACAAAACCAACCAAAGGTTTGAGTCACTGATAGCTCAAGTAGCTGAAGATCATAAGGAGATTAAGAGTCAGATCTATAAGTTAACTAATGTCCTGAGTGTGCATGAACAAGGAAACTTTTCATCTCAGGCTCAACCAAATCCACAAGGGCAACACATGGCACATGCTGATTATGAGGTAGCCAATGTAAAAGGTGTCAATGCCATATTCATTAGGAGTGGTAAGGAGGTAGGCGTGCAGAACATTTCCAACAATGTAGATGCCACTAAGGATAATAGTGAAGATACTCCTCAAGTAGAACAAGAGATATATTTCCCAGTTATAGTACCTTTTCCTCAAGCACTTAACATTTTTCATGTCGAGAAACAACCACATGGTGATGATGAGTGTCATTACTCATACATGCTAAAAACAGTCCTGCCAGAAACAACTTCTCTACAACCTAAACCAAATCCTCCTGAACTGAAACGGGTCCCAAAGAATAGAAAAAAGAGGAAAAGGAAAATTAGGGCCCAATTAAATAGGATACTTGGGAGATTAAAAATGAGATTGAGCCAACTTTTCGTTATGTACAGTACCAAATTTCAGCCACCAGACCCTGGGGGATCAATGGATAAACTGTCGTGGCTCGACAAAAATTCTCTCTCATGCCTTCATCAGTTCGCTAGATGGAAACCACCATGAAAATCTGAGTGGTTATGTCTGGCTGACGACGTTAAACTTAGCGCTAGCGGGGAGGCAACCCATGCATATGTAATTTATTTGTTTATTTTATTTTATTTATTTTATTTTATTGTGTGCTAATTGCATGTTTATTTTTTTTTATTTTGCATGAGTGTTTGTGCAGGATTTAGCACAACTTACACAGCCATACAGCTACAATCTCACCAGCAGGAACCTGATCAACTCCGCGTCTGGTAGTGTTGTTCCTTAATCATTTTTCCTTATATTTATTTTACATTGAGGACAATACAAGTTTTAAGTGTGGGGGTGTATGCATGTGCATAATAATACCTGTTATAATACTTATTAAAAAAAAGTTTGTTTGTTTTTAGTCCTTAATAGTAAAGCATAATCCTATGATGATATTGTTTGTTTTAGGGTGAAATCTTAGGAACGATAAGTTCTTTATTGTGCTTTTATCTGATGCTTTGAGTAATTGATCTAGGTTAGACTCATAAGCACTTAATTATAGGTTTTTAGCAGTGAAAGCCTGAGTAGTTAGCAAGGTGACTAGTTGAAGAAACTACATGTCGATGAATGACAGTTTGCTTAGATGTCTACCCTGATTTGCTTGTGTTATGATGTGTGGTATGGTTAAAAATAAAAGAAAAAGTCTCTAAAGAAATAAATTAAACCACCTATAGCCGATAAGCGTGAAGCTACCCATAGGCGAGTATTAGGACCATCATGACGAGAAATACTACCTTAAAGGGTAGGTGGTTGAAAGAAAAGAAAAGAAGAAAAGAAATAAAATGAGAAAATAAAAAATAATCATACCATACTGCGCACAGAAAAGCAATTACAGAGCTTAATTAAGATATCTAGGTTGGTTTGACCCATCGATCCTAATTTTTAAACGAAATCATTAAGTTGGCTTACCTAGGAATCAAACTGTGAATAAAACTTTACACACACACACACACACGCTGTGAGTCTGGCTTAGATAATTTATTCAAGAACTTGGATTTGAGTTACGTTGAGTACTTCGAAGGTTCTCTGGTTTTATTACTAGGAATTCTTTAAGGATACTAATATGTGTAACTATTTGGACTATTTCAGTTTGTTATTTCATTTTGTTTTTGCATGAATGTATGCGTTTTGAATGACGTTTAAGGGTGTCGTCGTTGTAAGCTCTCAAGAGACTATAACTCGTCCACTAGGGACACCTAGGGGTTTAAAGGCTTGTTGCATACGCTAAATGCAATCATGATCCCTATGAAAGTGGCTTAGATAGTTTTTATTTGTTTATTTATTTAGTTTTTATTTTATTTTGCGCTTGAATTGCTAGAGACTAGCAATAAGCTGGTTGGGGGTTGTGATAAGTGCATGAAATGTACTTAGAACATTAATAACTTGGCTTATCTATTATATGTTTTAATCTTAATTAGAGTCATTTTGTGCTTTGTTATTAGGAAGCATTGAAACAAGAAGAATGGAGCAATTATACATGATTCAGAGCCTAAAACACGCCTGTGGGAGCATCAGACGTAAGAAACAGCAAAACCAGTGAAGACATGCAACAGGCGTCGCGGCGCCCAACTTCTTACCGTCGCAGCGTCCACACAGAAAATGAACTCCATCCAAAACTCTCGGACGTCCCAAAACCCTGATTTTGATGTATGTGATGCGCACAATGACTCTAGGGCTTTTCTATATAAACCCAACTTCGTCCAAACCCTAAGGAAGAGAAACTCAGAGAGAAACAGAGGAGAAACACATAAAAAGAGCCACAAACACAATGAAAGTGGCTTAGATAGTTTTTATTTGTTCATTTATTTAGTTTTTATTTTATTTTACGCTTGAATTGCCAGGGACTAGCAATAAGCTGGTTGGGGGTTGTGATAAGTGCATGAAATGTACTTAGAACACTACTAACTTGGCTTATCTATTATATGTTTTAATCTTAATTAGAGTCATTTTGTGCTTTGTTATTAGGAAGCATTGGAACAAGAAGAATAGAGCAATTATACATGATTCGGAGCCTAAAACACGCCCGTGGGAGCATCAGATGCAAGAAACAGCAAAACCAGTGAAGACAAGCAGCAGGCACCGCGGAGCCCAACTTCTTAGCGTCCCAGCGCCCACACAGAAAATGAACTTCATCCAAAACTCTCGGACGTCCCAAAACCCTGATTTTGATGTATGTGATGCGCACAATGACTCTAGGACTTTTCTATATAAACCCAACTTCATCGAAACCCTAAGGAAGAGAAAATCAGAGAGAAACAGAGGAGAAACACACAAAAAGAGCCACAAACACAAGATTGAGAGAGAAGAACGAAGAACTTCAAAGACAAACATACTGTCTCTCCGATCTATTCAGGTTATCTCTATATTCCACATGGATAACTAATCTCCTAAGCAAAGCTAATGATGAACTTTTGTATTTGAATTTATATATTTATGTTGTTGATTCTTAAAGTACCTTTTTAACGTTTTATAAAATTGATGATTGTTGTTCTTTATTTTCTTACGATTTCTAAGCCCAGAGACTGTAGTTTGTCAACTCCCATATAGATCCAATCATGCTTCTTCTATGTGTGATTTGTGAACCCAGTTGTGACTGGTAAAGTTATTTTATGTGTTGGTCTTCTGCTGCAGTAATGACTGAGGGTATATTATCGACGTTAGATAGCTCGTAATGATGACTTTTGTGTGCTGTTAACATAGAGAAAATAATCATTGATTAACTTAGAATTGAATATGCGTAGAATTGAATATCCTTCGACTGTTGGTTTGGGATATGAAACTTTCAGTTGATTAATAACAAGAATCAATAACTGAATATATGAGTTTGATACAAGAGGGATTCCTGAAGCTTTGCCATATCTCTCTGCTGATTTTCCTAAGTATTTATTATTAGTTTTTACTTTACTTTATCAAATAATTCTATCGCTTTCTATTAAGTTACTGCTAATATTTTTGTTTCAGTAAATTAGTTCATGTAACCATGTCTCTGAGGAATCGATACTCCAACTATACTGCGATAACCGCAAGTACTTTTTGGGCGTGATCAGTGAGCATAGTGATTCTTTGACTTGAGATACCACTGTGGATATATGTGTTATCCTCCACACTTAGATGGCAGTCACGTCACCGATCTATTTATATCAGACCTCCGTCTGTTCGTTGGGTGTGGACTGATGCTCAGGATATCCTGTGTGTATCAAGAAAGGATCTGTCATTTCTGTGTACAGAGCATAGGTATTCTATATGGAATTAGCAATCTGTTAAATCAATGGGCCCGTGG